>CAMAPF010000407.1:0-40000 GCA_945859915.1 Cuscuta epithymum | reverse complement strand
TCGTTTGTTTTGGGCCATTGGCCATGTCAATTCTCTCAGTTTCAGTGAAATTGCGAATTGGTGGAGCTGCTTATCGATCCTGCACCTCGTTGGTCAAGTTCCGTTAGAACTCAATTCTTGTGCTGGTTGGTCTTCAAACGGTCTCTGAGTCACATATTAGACAGCTGCTCTGATTCCGCATTCCCTTCGCCTAAGCTTGTTCCCGCGCATTCGTTTTCTTGGTTGCACAAGCCCTTTTTCCACCCTCTTGAAGACCCTTCTTCTCGCAAGAGACGGTTCGATAGCAGCTTATGGATTCATTCCTATTCCTGCTTGAAGGAAAGTCACAAGTCAAGTGTCATATTCGATTTCCCTCCCTGCTATTGCGTAAGGCGAGAAAGGCTTATTATCTCACTTACCGGTAGAATAAGAATAGACAGATCGGTCGCCTCTTACTCGTCTTTTGAAAGCCAGAACATTCGCATAGAGGAGTATCCGTATCACTACACTAACAAGAGAGGAACTACGAGAATCAATCAGTAGTCACTCTTCGCCTTTTGTATATAAAGAGAGAGATAGCCAGTCTTGAGTATCATTTTGTTTTTTTCCATTTTGATATTTGTTGCGCTCCAGTCGATTACCGGTAAGGCGGTTTAGTCGATACTGCAAAGTCGCTTTATACGGGTTGTGTCGATACGATACAGAGTTTGTTTCTGCTTGGAGGTTAGGCTGCTTTCGATACCACGATACTAGTACCGATACTGGTGTTGCTGCTTTGCCGGTCGTAGCTTCCCTTCGCTTCCCCATGCACCGGTTGTCCCCTGTGTCCCTCAGAAATAGGTGCTTTGTAGCTGCAGCGCATATAGGACGACTGCAGCTTCCCCGGTTGTTCGTTTAGTCTATACAGAGTTGTAGCTAAATTATTCATTGCGAAAAATCTCGTAAGGATAAATCGGATCTAAAAACTTCTTCTTGTAAGAATCAAGGAACTGACAACATAGATGTACCAGCACCTGCAGATGAAGCAGTGGGCAAACCCGATCCATATCATATAAAGGCTATGGCAAGCAAGGCGGACATGAAACTAAAGCGACCACATCGTCAACCGCAATTAGGCTATCCTGCTTCAGGACCTTCAGTGAAGTCTCCGCGAACTCCACTCTCAGAGGAAGACGACTCTCTAAATAGGAACATCCGATACAGAGAGACGCGCACTACCAGACTATCGACTAGACAAAGGCATACTCAGATCAGTCATTCTAAGCGCAAGAAGGCGTATGCCAAGGACAAACTTCCCGACAAAGCAATGAAGGTTTCCATTTTGCATATTGAAAGGAAGCGTAGAGAAGCGTGACCAATGGGCCTTCTACTGCTCTGAAATGAAACTGGTATGATGAAATAGACACCGCTTCGGATCCTGCTCCGGCCTTTTGGTAGTCGATGAAGCTACTGCTAAGGCTATGAATAGGTAAGTCTATCATTCTCTTAGGACATGACTCAGGGACAGAGCAAAGACAACCTATCTTGCTGCTACGAGTGCCTACTCAATAGCCGATTCTTTTCTGGTAATAAATCCTGATATTAAGCCGGGTGAGAGGGGAACTATAGAGTTCCAGGGTAAGGCAAAGGGTCTCATCCGAGGCAGCCACCGGTGCGGAAACCCGTCGACTAAACCCGAAAAACGCAGCCGCCGAAGCGAAAGGCAGTGAACGAGAAAGCAGAGGTGTGGCTAAGGGCGGAAAACCGTCTAACTCGCCTAACCGGAAACTCTGTATCGACTAAACGCTAACCTACAAGCTATATCGGAAAAGGTCGGAGTCGACGAAAACCAACCTGTCTAAAGCGACTTTGCCGTGGGAAATCCTCGTATAGCTACTAAACCAGTATCAACTCAACACCCTAACCGGTCCTACACTTCAATCCCCAATTTGTTGGTGCTTACTAAACCAATCATACTCCCCACGTTCACACCGCACAGCCCAGTGATGAATGAATCGATTCCCCGTTCTCTTCACACTGATTGTTTGATAGAATACACATTGATCGACTCACTGTATTCATGACTGTACACTCATTTATAGATTGACTATATACATTGTTTGACTGTATACACTAATTGGGATATTCACAAAGACCGTTTCATCGATTCCCGAGCTCTAAACGAAAACGAATAGGCAAAAGATCGGATTTTCAACCCACCCTTGGACTATGAAAAGTATATCGCAGGGAAGCTGCGGCCCAAGGCATTGTGACTGAGTTGCAACTGGGGAATAGAACGACTCTTCCTCTTTTGATCGGAACTGTGATATGATTTTACTCTATACCGGGTAACAGTCAAGACTCGTAGCCTAAAACACCAGTATCGAGTCAACACCCTGGGACTGAGTGACAACCGGTCGACATATCTACACCCGTATCTCGTTTCCAAACGGGGAATCATCCCAGCGTAGCCACTACAAAGCAGTTTCACCTAAGAAGCGACTTTGCCGTTTCACCGGAGAAGCTCACTAGTGAAAGATGGATAACGAAGAACCTTATTGGTTAGTCTGGTGATTACCCTACGAAGTAGAGGACGCTTTGAATAGTCCCTTTGGTGGATTGAAATCCTTTGGGAAGCTCTACAAGGCAAATTTCATATAGAAAGCTAGTTTGGTACCCTTTTCAGGGAATCACACATGAGGGTTGGTTCTCGTGCGATTGATCTATTGGGCCAATCCAGTTCAATCCCATGTTGGCCTGTTGATCCAAAGATACGAGTTGCTTCGGGAGGTACGAGTTTCACTCTTTAGATAGGCTAGCCTAAAAGAAAACAAGCAGTTGATTACTAGCGATGACCCTATTCGTTTAGTCGTTTAGCTAAGTATAAGAGAAATCCATAGTTTGATTAGTTCCCCTTCAGTGGCCGATCTTGAACCTTATTTCGAAATCTCGTATGAGAAGAAAAAGAACACCCCGGTAGCTAGAATGGAACACGCAGGGCAGGGATCTAGAGGTCTCCCAAGAAGGGCTCGCTTAGCTAGCGAAAAGTATGAAGAGGCGCAGAAGCAGAGCATTTCATTGACTAAGGAAAACAAGGGATATTCGAACTTTGCTGGATTGGCCTATATATATATTTCCTACGAGATCCCTATCTCATGGGTGATGGACGAGTTCTTCTTAACTGGTATCGATGCATGGAACACTGAATCCCCGATGGAACAACACCAATAGGAAAGACCAGACTAGAAGACGGAGGCGGAAGGCGGGACTCTCTCACAAGGAATCAAGTTCCGTTCTGGGTTATGCTGCTTTTCTTCCTTGCCCTTGGAAGTGGAGGCCGGGATCAGAGTGAAGCCGTAGGTGTACAGGTGTGCTTACATATGGTCTTTGCAGTGGATGGGCTCTCGACGAACTGGCCGGCCGGAGAGCCTCCAGGACAAGGAGAGTTGCTCCTCGCAGGAAAAGAAAGATACATCCTTTCACCGGCCTAGAAAGTGGCTATCAAAGTCCATTCTTCTTATAGTCTTCTTCTTACATGAACAGCCATGCTTTGATCGTGCCATGACGGGTCAGGAGCAGGAGAAGAGCGCTCTGGCCGCCTTTCTCGCTCGTACCTCTGCCATGGACTCTCTCTTCCATGAAAGGCGCCGCTCTGCCCGACCTATCCGCAGGAACAAGAGGAGCAACTGCACTCCCGCTCATTCGACTTCCGGAGGCCTTCCTTAGGAGTGTTTCCGTTGCGGGTCGAGGACTCCTTCTCCTTCTTCAAACTCCGATTTGTATTACCAGGTACACTTCTTTTCTTTGAGTCCCCTAAGGTTGAAAGAATGAGTCGATACGGCAAAGTCGCTGCTTTTGCCCTTTCCGGTTAGGGTGTTGAGTTGATACCTGTTAGACTGGTGTAGTGATTTCCCCCGTTTGGATACCAGTTATCTATACGGTCTGGAAACGTGCGAAATCACGCATTTTTTGAACCTACAATACGTAATCTGATGAACCTTATCTAACCCTCAAAGCCAAACAGTAAAATAAGTAAACCTTCATGCTCTTCACTTAAGCAACTCGGGACTGTAAGCCTTAAGCTTCACTCCGATCTAAGAGCATCTGATAACATCTTCGGCATTGTCGAGGGAAACTCAGATAACCAATTCAATTAATAAGCTAAAGAGAAGTGACAGAGAAGTCAACCTTCTTTGCCAAGGGACTAAACTATCTGATACTGAACTAGATGCCGCAAAAGCCCCAACTCTGGCTCAAGAAAAGAAGGGGTACCCATGAGATGAGTGCCCGTAAGTCGTTTCGTTGAGTTACGGATGTGCTCCCATCTCTTTATTTAGGGGCGGTGGAAGCTCGACTAGGAAGGTTTGGAGGGAAAGAGAATAATAGATCGACTTAGAGCGGTAAGCTTATTCTCTGGTTTCAATATAAAGAGTGTTACGCAAACAAATAAGGGATATACACTTGGGTACGAGACTGACTAAACGGATTGGAAATGCAGCTCAGTCAAGAGATTCGGGTTAGGCGGAAATGGCATATCCAGGGCACGGCGCAGAGGATGTTCCGGTATTGTCAAAATAAGATAGGAACGAGGTGGTAAGTTACAATTGACATTGAATAAGAACTTGAAGACTAGGCGCCAAAGACAAGGGCTCTTTCTCTAGTAGTGGACTCATCTTGATATTTCTAAAGCAGTAAGCGAAAGAAGAGGTTAGGCTGATAAGACCCTGGTTGGGGCTGAGGAACATAACCCGGCGTGGGTTGGGAGGTGAAACTTGGCTTATTTGCAAGAGGGTTGCCCCGGTGGAACGTATCCCGTTTGGAGAGGTTCCTGGACTGGCGAAGATCGGGGTCTAGCCCCTGGAGGTAATGTGTGAAGCGCTTGTGCTAGACCTTGCACATCGAGCGCGGCTTGCGGCCTACTTACTGAAGGGGATCCTTGCTTTGCTCTATAGGATGTTTTCTAGGAATCGGTTTTACATTGGACTCGGCATATTGAGCATGGAATGTTCGCACATCAAACCTGTAACCTTTCTTGTTAGATTCTCTTCCTCCTAGACTAGAAGAGTACTGCCTTCGTCGAATGATCACATCGACAAGTTTATCAGAAACTGAACTTGAACTCTTGGATTGGAGATATTTTGAGAGCTCTTTTGGACCCAAACCTGCTTGGCTTTCTTCTTCGCAGCCTTACAATGCTCGGGTTTGTGCCCGATAACACCACATAAAGCTGGTACCAAAACCCATTCATACTCAACTGGAATTCTAGTTTGAATCCCTTCATTGTTCATCAGTAGAACCTATTTTGGGAACTCCGAATTCGGCATAACTTCGACGCAGACCCTAACATAGGCCAATCTCTCTCTCTGAACGGTGGGAGAATCACACCAAAGTGGATTGCCTATCTGCCTAAATAGGTACCCAAACTCGGCGCCCTCTCTAGGGCAAATCCTGCCTCCTCAAATGAGCTGTACCGAGAGAGAGGAAGAGCCTCTCATCATATTGCAGCAAGGACATTGGGCATATTAGCAGGCCTATTCTATTCCATCTTAGTGCTATCAGGCCCCAACGAACAGTTACTTTAGCTCTTCCAATCTACGAACGAGAGTTGTCTGGCTATTTAGTCTGGCTTTTGAAGCATACTCCTCTAATGCTTGTGCTTGACTAGTTTGTCCGCAACAGCGAACACCAGCTCAGGGAGTTCTCGGTCAGCTTCAATGTAGGAAATGCCTTCCTCTTAGCCATTCACTATAGTTATTTATTTTGAAATAAAGAGGTGGTAGAGCAAGATTCGCATCCAGTTGTCCGGTCAAAACGAAGAAGGTTAACAAGCGCAAAAACAATACTAAAAAAAAATGCTCAATCCACATCCAAAAACGAGAGTCTAAAGAAAGCAAGAGCATCTCTTTATTTTCGCCTTGCCTCGAGGGCTTACGGGCTTCTGGTGTGAAGGGGCACAGTTTCACAAGGTTCGTATTCATATACTCCACCTGAAGAAGAGGTTTAAAAAGGCCAGACAAGAAATAAGTTATAAATAAATAATCATAGCCAGAAGAACAAATTCAGTGTTGTGTAACAAACAAAAGAAAGAGATCTCATATAGAATATAGTCCTATCCAGGATCAAAGACGTTGGGATTAGATTAGCAGACTATGGATTCTCTGTCATCTGGCTCCTTCCACGCAAGACGACTAGGATCAAATGGTTTACAATAATGCTAAAAAAGAAGAAGATCGAGACCATTCTTTTTGAGACAAAAGGCTTGACTTCTATCGGGTCAGCGTCGAGGGAAACTCAGATAACCGGAATGATTGGCCTTCCGGAACTGGCAACAGATCTTTCAGCGGATGTAGCAGAGGATCAATATCAGCTGTGTTCAACTCCTGCTACTGGGTCAACTCCAAACCAACACTCGGGAATGGAAGCCAAACGACTTATTCCTTTTCATTGATTGACTAATGCCCCCATTCTTAGCGTAAAGGAAAGGCTGTCCTCTAGTTTCACTGAACGCCGGCAAATAGAATGGAATTTGCTTAGAATCGAAGGAGGATATTCATCTTTCATGTTTGATGTTTTCAAAAGACTATCTATTTGAATCCCCGAGAAGGAAGGTCTAAACACCGGGCTGTCCTCCCAATCCACAAAACTAGAACTACTGGTGATCCTACAACTTACTTGCTTTCGGACTTCCTGGCTGAAGAGCAAAGAGATATCTATTTGACAGTAAAGCTGTAGCTTCATCTCATCTTAGAATAGCTATTCCGCTCGCTGGCATATTCGGTAATAATGAATGAACTCAAAATCCATGAGAACCTATTCATTTATCTTCGCTTATCAAAGCCAAATTGGAGTGATAAAAGGATTTCGAGTACAGTCAATCCCTGCGCATTTCCTCTACCTTATGTGGAAGCAGATTAGGGAGACATGGCTGTCAGACAAGGATACCTTTGGCTAGGGACACCTGAAACCAAGATCTATAATGGTTCAAGGGATGGTAGGGAGCTCTTGTGAATGGAGGGTTGAATAGTCAGTTGACAAGGCGGCCTTTCGAGTGAGTAGGTTTATTAGTGACTCTAAGTCAATCATTACTAAGGCGCAGGGATTGCTCTTGGATTTTTTGCACTTTCTAGCTAAGCCAGATTGATTCTTATTTCATTGATAGAACCCTGCTAGTTCAATCCTCACTTTCCATTCCTAGGGTTATTGAATACTTTACTTGCTTGCTATTGCTAGTTCAATCGTCAGCTCTTGCTTAGTCATTGGACTATATCTCCATTTGAGGGAAACTTTCTAAACACTACTGCATTTCGGAATTCATCCTTTCCTTCGCCCGATTCTCTCCCTCGTCCTAACGGTTCCTCATCTCTCATGTGGATTTGATTTGGCGACTGCTCTATCTATAGTTAGGGAATGAGCTGACGACCATGCTAGACCCGTGGGTCTGCTTTTAGAATGGCCTACTTAGCGCCTTTAGTTTTCCATTAAGGCGGTGGTTTACCTTTAGGTTTGTTGCCTTTCCCTTTGCAACTTCCTGGGCGTTCATACTTACTTCTGTAGTCTTTCTCGCTTCCGAGGAAATCAGAAAGTCATGAAATGTTCACTTATTCCCCTGTTTTCGTCTCTTTATTACCAGCAAAACTCACTCGCGGGGACGGTTGGCTCCGTACCGGCTGAGGGGCATTAGCACTCGACGGAAATGGCCCTATTAGAGAAGGAAAATAGGAGTGGAAAATTCTTGGAAAAAGAGCTAGGGACAGCTCAATCCAAGCTAATCTATCCGAGGCCATCAATGTATCTCTTGTCTCGGATTCAGTCTGATTTCCGGCTCCTAGGCTTTCCACCCGGTTTAGAGATGCGATGAGCCAAGCGCGTGCAGTTGGGGGACATGGGATTTGACCCATTGATGGGAACAACGGAGGGGTGAGCTTGCATAAATTGAGGCGCCAGGATCAGACGAGAGAGATAGATATTAGTTTTCGTCAGCTGATTAGCTCCCATTAGGAACGGGACCAGTAGGGGATAGCTTTGATCGAGGAGTTGGGCTTTTCTTCGCCAATGAATCGATTACATTATGTACCGATTCACTCGTTGGTTCAGAAGTGAGATGGAGGTGATTTTAATAGGGGCATTTCTATCGAGTAGTCACTCATTCTGTACTGACTCGGAAATACATCAATAAGAATGAGGCATGAATTTCCAGTAGCTATGCCTGACGTACAAGACTTTCTTTCCGGCCTTACGCTTCCCAGTCTCGGGAAAAGAATAAGAATAGCTCTTTCGGTCAAAGTCGGTAAGGATCAAAGTCCAATAGCTAGGGTGGGATTGTCCTCTGTTCTCAACTCGGGAAGGAAATAAGCATGGATTCACCTATTCCATAAAAAAAAGGAATATGCACTTATTGGATTGCATTGCCATCGAAAGGTCCGTCCGACCAAAGGATTTTATTCTTCTCACTCATTGATATCGGTGAAGGCAAAGATTCTATTTGAGTGACACACTCTCTTAACGAGGATCTCTCCTCAAATAAAATACTTGCAGCGGCAGCTAAAAAGATCGATTTTGGTGTGTGTTAAACATAGTTGTCTGATCCATTTTAGGTATCCCCGGCATCATGATCCGCTGCTCAGATGCATCTATAGTAACGAACAGCTCTTCCGAAAGCCTATGAGAAAGACTAGGATCCGGGACAGGAGTAGATGGGTTTGAAGTTGGCTTAGAAAGCAGCTTACCAATTACCAATAGCGAGGAGACAAGAACCTGGGTAGTCTTTAAGGCCAGGCGCATCGATAGGCGAAAGGAAAGCATTCAAAGCTGTAGTGAAAGGCTATAAGTAACGGCATTCTCAGTGAAGATAACAGGATTCAAGCTTGAAAAAGTGTACGTGCTTGTTTTGTTATAAGTAGATGTAGATGTGAAGGTGCCTAAGGAACCGCCCTAACCCCCTCCCCTTAAATACGTTGTTAGAGGCCCGGGGAGTACCATGAGTTTCTGTATAGATAACTATTCTTATAGGACCGGACTAGGGAAAAACTATCCCACACCGGAGGAACGGAAACACCCCTTTCACAAGCAAGCTACGCACCTTTGAGTTCCCGGGGTGAGGTGCGAAGCTAGTTCCCGAGTAAGTAGCTAAAGCAAGAGGGAAATAAAGCAAGCGATTGTAGGTACGCTAAGTGTATATATTATCTTATATAAGATAAGCGGATTGGTGTGGAACTAGATCCTCTGCTCGAGTCAGAGTTGTTGTGTAGCCAGGTGAACCTGCCCAATGCCAATGATACTAAGAGCTAGCTTTGCTACCATTGAAAAGTATCCTTGCTATCTTCGACAGTCTTGGCCGCAATAGCCCCTACTTTCACTCTTTTCTATATAAAAAAATAGGAGATACCCTTGAGGCGCTCTCTCCCTTTTTTATAGGGGGTCGCCCTATACAGGTCCGCAGTTTTCTGAGCGCTTTGATTGCTTTTTAGGCGTTTGTGCATCCGTCTTTCTTGGTTGGAAAAAGCCAACCGGCAATTAAAACTCTCTTCTTTTTTTGGGACATAAAATTATGGAATTCCGCTTTGAGATTGCTTCTGCAATTGTTTCGTCACGATAAGGAAAAAGAGGAGTCACCATATTCCAATGAGACAGTTCACAAATTGTCAAAAAAGGAAATGGCTGATCGATTATTCAAAAGGGAAGTAGCGATGATTTGGTTATGCGGCTTTGCTCTAACCGAAGCTATTGCCTTGTTCGCATTCATGATGGCCTTTTTGATCTCATTCGTATTCCGATCGAAGAAAGAAGGAAGGAGGCTAGTCCCCGAAAATGCCTTGGTTCATAATATTCAAAGACTTCGTAACAAGGTGGCCGTAGGGGCTTATAGTTTAATTGGTTGAAACGTACCGCTCATAACGGTGATATTGTAGGTTCGAGCCCTACTAAGCCTACCTTTTCACCTCCGGTGGCTTCTCTTCACCTCAGTCGAAGTACCCGCCGCCCTTCCAGTTCGCATAGCAGGGCTGGTTGCTAGTTACTAATGTTAGGACAAATCCTATGCTTTTCCTAGTCAAATACCCGCAGCTCGGTAACAACCATAATCGAAAGGTCCAAATCTCCAGCTTTCTTTCGATTACGTCTGCTTCCTATTCTGTTATTCCCTTAGCCTTAGTTAGTCGTTTAGTCAAAGCCGTACGTATGTCCCTTTCGAATCGTTCTATCATTCGAAGTAGGAGCTGGGGTTGCGGGCAGAGAACTATTGGTATAGCGAGTTCATGTGCTTGCAGTTGGTTTACTACCATCCCCCTAACCTTTAGTATCACACTCTGTGAAGTGTCTCTCTGGTATTGGGATAACTTCAAGCCCCTTAGCTCGCTTGTATCGGATCGGGGGGAGCTTACTTCACTTGTTTTCTTTAAGTAACTTGCCAGGAAGGAAAGCAGCAGATAAAGAGCACCATCACCTTACTTCACAAAGGGCTTATGCGAAAGAGAGCGCCGCTTACCCGAGAAGAGAATCCGCTTTCCTAGTTTTTTTTATTATTCCTAGCCAGAGAAATGAAACTAATCTCGAGATCCCTAGCCTTAAGCAAAAGAAATCTCGTTAGCCCTACTATAGAAACTATTACCTCGACTTGGATTGAAAGGAAGAACTTAGGACTTTGGGACTTATCTTTTGGTGGGAGATGTTCTTCATTTTAGATAATGAAAGCATTCCATTACTACCAACCCCTAGCATTCCAATTGAAACTAAAGGAGATGGAACTAAACAGGCTTAGGCCCTTTTCCTCTTTCAAGGGGACTAGAGGGAATGCTACTACTGAGACAGCAACTCAAACTCAATCCCGAGAGAAAAGAAAAGTATCTACTCGGACACTACAGTGGAAGTGTGTTGAATCAAGAACAGATAGTAAACGTATTTATTATGAACGGTTTATTCTGTCTCCACTTATAAAAGGTCAAGCCGACACAATAGGCATTGCAATACGACGAGCTTGACTTGGCGAAATAGAAGGAACATGTATCACACGTGTAAAATCTGAGAAAGTCTCACATGAATATTCTATCATAGCGGGTATTCAAGAATCGGTCCATGAAATCTTAATGAATTTGAAAGAAATTGTATTAATAAGTAATCTATATGGAACTTGCGACGCATCTATTTGTGTCAGAGGTCCTAGATATGTAACTGCTCAAGATATCGTCTTACCACCTTATGTCGAAATCGTTGATAATGCGCAATATATAGCTAGCCTGATGGAACCAATTGATTTGTGTATTGAATTAGAAATCGAGGATATCTTAAAAACACGCCACAGAACTTTCAAGATGGAACCCCTGTTCGAAATGCAAATCATAGTATTGGAACTAGTGAAAAGTGAAAAGCCTTAGTTCAATTACGCAATTCCACCAGTCTGTAAGACATCCTTCATTCTCAATATGAAACGCTTTTGGCAAGTCTTCTTTTTATCCTATTCGGTCTCTTTCTTATCAAACAAACTCCTAAGTCAGTTAAGGAATATATTAAAGCTTCACGATTGGATCACCTGCTACACAACAGGAGCAGTTTGTTACTCTTCACATCCCCTCTTACTTTCCCCGTCAGTGGAGACAAGAAGGGTAGACCCATATCCATTTTGGAGCAATTAGACTGGCTCTCACTTTTCATGACAGAAAAGGACTTCCTGTGGTAGCTCGCTTATCTCTCTTGGATACCAGATTGAAAGAGTATCAACATGCTTGTATTGCAACTGTTGAAACTACTCTGAACGCTGGCACAGTTATGGTCACTCTTTTTCCAAATGGAATCTTTATTAGATCCTTTGTTATTGGAAGCTTTGAAGGTCAAAATGAATATTCTAGGAGCTGCTCAAGCTCATGAAGCTATTGCTGCCACTCTCCATTATCAAATGGTTTATCGTGTGCAAAATCATGCATATGATCTCTCTGGAAAGGAAGCTCTCATTCTGAACATTTAAGAAGGACAATCAGCCTCCTGTACTCATGCCCCTCGGCGGATCTCTCGTGCAGAACTCATACGGTTACTCCCCAATACTTGTAGCGTATCAATATAATAGGAAACAATAAGTCTAGAACAAAAAAGAAAAAACCAGTTATCTAATATAAAAAACTTTTATTATTTCATAACCTGCATTGGTGCGGTAGAGCGGCACCTGATATGCTCGATCCATATCTATGCAATAACGATCTCACTCTTCAAGACAGATTCGTGAACGGTCAATCTACGCCATTGCTGAATGACTTGTCTGCTACCAATTCCTTCCTATATGGGTAGGGCATCTCTACATGTGAGACCTTGAAGTGGATTCGACCTTCTCTCATCGCCCTTCCCTGTCGGATCGACTAGATGGCCAGAGAAGGGTTGATAGGAGAAGTCCTCCCCTAAGTTTGGTTTGTGGGTGGTAGTCTTACTGGATTCTCATTGAACTAAGAACGAATACACCAAGAATTCAGTTAAGGTTTCCCTCTCCACGGTTTGCCCTGTAGTTCTCGCTGCTAGCTAGTCAAGGGCTCTTTATGACTGAGATGAAACCTTGAATCTGCTGGCCCATATCGATAGAAAGCAAGGGGGTAAGGGTAGGCCTTGTTCAGCTCAAAAGGACTCAAGATAAGCGCGATATACGCGCCTTTGATGCAATCAATAAGGGCTCGGCTTTCGGGAAAGGATGGTAAGGAGTATTATGTTCTGCCCTTTTTAGGAACGAATCCGTTACTGTCCTCGAACGCATGTCTTGATCCAATGCCGGGTGATTGGCAATGAAAGATCAAACTGTCGAAGAGCGCAATCACCTAAAGCGGTGATAGATCTTTTTTAATAACCTATGGGCTTTGAAAGGAATTCGATGACACTACCTTCAAGCAGAAGAAGGGAGAACTTGCTCTACTCTATTAGGGCCGGGCCGGCCGTATTCTGTTCACCAATCCGCCCCTGATAGACCAGCCGTTGCATATGCTGGCAACTCCTGCCTGTCACAAGGACATATCACGAGGTAGAGACGCAGGGTGATACCATAGGGTGATATTCCGAGGTAGGCCTATTAACCCACCACCCTGACCGGGCCAGGAGCTTTATTCTGAAGGACTGTTTCATTTCACTCTCTTGATCGGAGATAAGGGTATCTTTTCCTTTATGGATTTCGGCCTGGTAACGTAGTCCATCCTCCCCCGGCTCAGTCAGTCAAGCTCAAGCTATATATCCTAACCCTGAATAAAGACGGGGAGGGGCAATTCTAGCTGAAGCTTTTGACTCTGCGTCTTCCTCTGTGGAGAATTCAAATTCTGCCTATGAAATAGCATCCGTTTTGGAGTAACGGTAACGGAACTGTTCTAAGGCTTGTCGCCGATGCTTTCAATCTTCGTGTTCTGGATGAAAATCACTTCAATGAATACCCAGCTCTACACTTCGCTGGCGCTAGCCAGGGAAAAATAGATATTCGACGGGAAGCCCTTGAGGGCAGCGCCTCTGACCCAGACCCAAACTCTTGCTCTTGATAGAATGCCCGGAAATGAAGATGTTGCTGATGAGCTCGAGTCTGGAGGTTCATTGGTTGCTGTTAGCTCCTTGTCTTTGACTGCATCCGCTCTAAACCCCGGGAGGGGAGAGGGAACACATAAACACAGGGATAATAGGTGGATCCCCGGCTTGACTCGACCGACTCCTGTTTAAGGAAGGAAGGCTAGCTTGCATGGCCTAAGCCTAACTTGGGTACTTGACAGGGCTATATGAAAGGTGTCTTGTGGTTGCTGACGAAACAAAGGTTGACTTCCCCCTTGCTTGTAGGAATTAGACTCCTATTCAGAGATTGTGTATGCAACTTCATAGGAATGTTGTCTTGTAGCCGAAGTCCAGAGAACTCCCTGTTACTTAGTCAGATCTTCCCAAGAAACTTTCCATGTTCATAAATAACCTTGAGCCTTTGAAGGGACACGGTTGATGAGAACAAGGAACCGATCATTCTTTCTTTTTTTGTACTTCGATCAGTATTCCCGATATCATTCTTGCTCATATACCTCCACTCCCTCATCGGCTTGAGTCATTGAAACCTCTTGGCTTTGGCGCTGTGGAAGGTCTACATCTCTCTTGCTCTTCCTTCTACCTGTTTCTGCCCGAATCTCTGAAAGACCGTTTTGATCCGGGAAGGAATTAGGTTTCCTGGAAAGTCTTGCAGGTGAACTGCCCCATTTTCTTTTATAAGAAAGACTGAACCTGGAAAGGTCCTAGCCACTTAGTCTTCCACTTTCCTGGTTGAATATAGTCTGCATATTGAAGAACCACACAGCCCTCCACACCAATCTTTTCTAATAATTTTAGATCGTGCCAGGCTTTCCTTTCTTGCTGGCGTACCGGCCCATTCAGCATTCAGTCTATCTTCTTCAAGCAGCAATAATGGATGCAGACGATGTCAAGTATGCTGTATCCGCGGTAAGTGGTCCGTGATTGTAAATAAGGTTGTCAGCCCTGGAGGGTAGGCTTCAAAGCTGTGAGCGGAGGTATCAGAGGATGCGTTCCCATTCCTATCTGGATGGGCGGGATAGCGTATAGCAAGCATCTGTAGCAGGCAGTGAGGGCGCTTCGATCGTAAGGAGGGAACTAGTAGGCTAATGCTTATGGCTAAAATCCAAGATATAGGACCCGAGTTTGCTCAGTCGTCAATTGGATACCAGTTTTCAGCTGTAAGCGGTGGCTAAGCTGCAGCTGTCAGTCTAGGAGGGAGCAGGGCAGGATTCGAATTGCAAGGGTCTGCAAGAGAAGTGATTGAATTAGGCATTATAGCGGAGATATAATATTTCTTTGAAGCGATACTCCACTACACCGGCTTCTGCCAGAACACGCCTTCGAGCGGAGAACAGGGCACGCTAGCGGACTCCGGCTCCATGAAAGAAGCAACGGAAGCCTGAATCATCGGACAGCGAGCGAGGAATAGGACCGCTAACCACCAAGCAAGCAAGAAACCGGGGAATGATAAAGTGACAATCGACTGCGCCTCTCCGAAAGGTTCTATCAAAAAAAGACCGGGGTAGAATGAACTGAAGCTTCACAGCCCCCTTACTGATGCGCTAGCCGAGCCTTTGCCCTGTTTGTTCACTTCAGCTTTCCATCGAATATGCCACGCTACTACAAACAAGATGAAAAACGCCCCGTACTATAGAGGCGCGCTAGCCCTATCACGTAAATATCCCCTGTTGCCCATTATAAAGATTCATCTTTGATAGGTAGGCCCTAAAGACAATCGATATAGTAGAATTGGAAATCAGCATCCATCATTCCTACCTGCAAGATGGGAGGGGAAGGGAGTAGTTGATTCGTTCCAATTCATTGGTTTCAATCCGGTATAAATATCATAATATGACGGGATCGCTGTCTTGACAAACATGAATAGAAATAGTTCTTTTGGGTATAATTCCTCGACGAAAAGTTTGATATTTATAATGGATTGGGCTTACTGCAAGAATATGAATGACTCGCTTCTTCAGTACTGCTAACTATTATAGGAGGATGCCGCCCCCTCGGGACTATGTGATTTATAAATTGCTTCGGTTGTTTCATCTCGTGCAAGTTAGGTTTTGGTTGTATTGGCTGCAAGCGGAACGTAGGCGCTTTAGGTGTGTGTTGACCATGCACTCTCGCTTCGTGTAATGTCGTATGTATGATAGAGGTGGTGATTGACCTCAATGCTAATGGTTATCCCCAAGGTTCAACGAATGAATGAGATCGTACCCGGATAGAGATGATGGTCTTCCTCTGATGTCTCCAAGCCGGCCATAATAGAATAGATAGGCGAAGCAGTCAATAGCAGTCTGTTCTCGCCTATCGATAGATAGCAGGTTGCTTCCAAGCTCAAACCATTTGAAACAACAAGCAACGTTTTAGAATCTATTTTTGAAGTGAAAAAGAGCTTACATTTCAATCGGAAATCAACGTCGGGTCCCGGCTATCCGAAAAACGCAGACTGAAGCGAAAGATCTATTTTCGAGCCTGCAAGCAACAACGGCTTTTCAGCCGTTGCGCGCTAGCTTGGGTGCCCCTTTCTCAAACTTTTCTATACTCTTATATAAAGGTAAGCCCTAGTTTTTTACGTTTTATTCGCTTGCTCTGCAGTACGAGCCTCATACAGAGCCGCGCTCCTTTAATATGATGAGAAGAGGCCAGACCCAACCCCGCCCTATTTTCCGTACCAATCCTTATTTACTACTACATCTTTTTTTGGGTGTATAGCTCAGTTGGTAGAGCATTGGGCTTTTAACCTAATGGTCGCAGGTTCAAGTCCTGCTATACCCAAACCTACCTTACACTCTACTATGAATAAGGATGCATAGTAGCCTTCAAACATGACTCTTTGGCCTTTAGACTCGCTTCGGCGACTTCGCCCTTTCAGTGACAAGGGGGGGCCCACGGAGCGGTAAGGAGTAGTCTAAGAGTGGCTCGGTCATCGATCAGCCTCTCCTTATTCATTCTATAGAGCGGGGCTGCGGACCAACAATCCAGCAAAAGGGCTTAAACGCTCCTCTCCTTTTATGAAAAAGGGGGAAGGTTTCATAAAACCCAACCTATACAAAGAGCTCTTTTCAGCCCCTACTCCTAACAAGTGAAAGTGGCTGGCACCCACCATATCTTGCTTCGTTTTATCTTGTATCGAATTTGATATATTATTTATTTGTTTATTCCACCACAAATAGATTTGCCGCATGGATTGGATAGAGACTGGGAATTGGATGCTTCCTCAAGAGCAGCTTATTCGAGAACAGCCAATGAGTGCACAAGAGCTGATAGGCCAAGAGTTGATTCCATTTAAGCGCTTACTATAATAAGAAGACCTGTTGATGCGGCGGCTAGGATCCGATCTCGCTTTCCGCTTGATAGGCCTCATTCAAGTAATCAGATTGCCCAGCATTAGAAGCAGTTTCCATCTTCAGGATGGATGGTTACACTCTCCTTCCCCACTCTTTGAGTCGATGACTGCTAACGGAATTCCTCACTTTGGACCTAGAGTCTTTTGTCACTTCCCTTGCGAAAAAAGGCACTTATTTCAAGGGTTTCTCACGGGGAGACTGCCTTATGAGAGACTCCTTCTCATGCTGCTTGATAATGGTACAGCCCTTAGAGCCTTTTGCACTTGACGAACCCTTTCCCCCCTTTCGAAAGAGAAAGTACAAGGAAGGACGCACAGTCTATGATGGACCTATGCGCCTACTCCGCAAATGGGAAGATAGAGAACTCTCCCTACGTAGGGTGGGGAAGATAACTCGGAATAGGCTAGAATCTGGACACCTGAAAGCGGGGTTCACTGATCCGAACTCCCTTCATGGCTTTGCTTCCTTCTTGCCTGTCTTGAATCCGTCCTTGCTTTCTTGACCTAATCTCGATTTATCCTAGTATAGGAGATTGACGCTTTCTTCTATTATGAGATTGGCTTTGTCCTTCTCTCTTATATTAGATTCTCGCAATAGAAATGATTCTTATAGCTTATAGAAAGATCCCTTCCCCGCTTTACGCTCCTAGATTCCCTCGCTTCCGAACTAGCCGACGAGGGCTAGGTGAAAGGGCGTGGGAGAGCCCCTTATTCTTTTGGCTTTATTGCTTTCACCAGGGAAAGCTTTTCTTGCTAATCTGGTGATATCGTAGTAAAGGTAAAGTAGCCAAGCCAAGAGGAATCGATTTAGCAGTCCATACCAGGCTCCAGGTATATTTAGGAGTGACCGGAGGAGCAAAGAGAACAACAGCAATCAGAGCTTCTCCCTCGGGGGACGACACTCCCTCGCCCCACTATGCTCACCCCCCTACGCTTTTTTCGGCTACGTGCGGGGTTCTATTATTAGTTTTTCTTATAAGAGAGAAATATGCAATGGAGCACCTTCCCAGCGGGTAAAACACCAGGAAATTTGCCGTAGTAGGCCGAGCTTTACTATATCGCCAGACTCGATCACAAGCAGGGGAGGTTCTATTGATCTATCTACGTAAAGGCTTTTAGCAGTCGATCTTGAACACTTTTATCCCTCTCTGATGGCTTGAGAAAGAGAGTCTCAACGGCTCGGCTGGTTGTTGTTAACAAAGCAGCGGCGCGTGAAGAGAGCCGATATTCTAAAAGTTCCAAAGTTCTGTCCTCCTAGTAGTGGTCCTCATTGCAGATAGTTAGAACGACGGGTGAAAGCGTAATTCAATTGTTAGGCATAAAAAGCTAGATGAATATATTGTATCTCTTTTTTAAATCGGAATTGATAGAGCGGAATCCCCTCAGGTTGAAAGAGCTATGCTAGCATTGGTCACATAGGCTTGAACCACTTAGGCTCGACTCTTTTCTTTGCAAGAATGCCTTGTTAAAGAATAGGGATAGGCAAATTAGACTGATTGAGTCCATGCAAGTCGGCTGTTCTCGAATCATCTGTGGCACTTGCTCTTAGCCTTGATCTTTTTCTTTTTTTTGGGCATCTCGTAAAGGCTAAGACCACTTATTTCGCATCAACAGAAAAAAGACTGGCATCTGTAAGAGCAAAAGACCAAGATGTGCTATCTAGAGCAATCCTTCCCGCATCTAGAAATGACTTCAAACCTGAAAACAATTCTATCACACACGGCGAATCGAGTATTTCATTCTAGCTCTTTTGGGGACAGCACAAGTTGCGGACCTATCGAGATGCTTCCTTGCAGAACCCAACAAGGGCTGTTACTCAATAGAGTGAGTGGGAAACCTTGTAAACGCGAGCAGGAGAATAGAGATCGGTTCTGACGTCGAACAGGTTATCGACCCGAAAAGCTCCACAGAGCTGTCGTATGCGGGTACTACGAGGCCCACGACTTTCTTGATCGCCTCATTCTTGAACTGGGTGAAGATGTGGCTAAAGTATATCCGAGGGTACCATGATAGTCTGGGGTAGCGTATATTACGCTCGAGGTCTCTCGAGCCTCCTGTTGTACCAACTAGAGAATGACCCGTAGTTTTCTATTCCTCACCATCAGTGGAATTAGGAATAAGGTAATGAAATTCCGGTATGGACTTTTTTTGGACAGGCGGAGAGCAGTGCCCTATTGGTCTAATTCCTGCTTCCCCTTGGTATGGTACCGGAAGCACTTGGTATTGGTAGTAGTCTAAATGTATTTCCCTACCGCTAGGAGTGAAGCTAAAGGAGATGAGGGATCTATTCCATCTATTCAATTTCCCAAAGCTCAATCCCTACTTACTGAAGACTTCCCTTTCCCATGCTGACTGAATCAAGCAATTCAACTTGAACTCTGGAGGAAAGTGCTCACTCTTAGTAAGTCCAGAAAAGTCTAAAAAAGACAGACTTGATTCAATGACTTGACTTACTTACTTTTAGAGTAAGATCCAAAAGCTGCTGAACGACAAACCGGGGAGTGAGAGACCTTATTTTCAGCTTTCCCCCTCTTCTATTCTATTCTAATGTCTTCATATGAGTCTATTATTACTCTAGGCTATCCTAGCCCGGGAATGGAGCGAAAGAAAGAGCAATTTCAGAATCAGAGGCTGGCTGGAGAAGAGACTCTTTATGTTATGTCAGCTAAAGGAATTGCATTTAGAGTATACTTAGAGTAGTGGTTGACCGACCTGTACTGTAGGGCTTGAGCCCCGTCCTCCTCTCCTTATATGACATTCGTTCGGTCTCACGTGGTTCCCCTAATGGAGAAGCAGAGGAATAGTAATAGGTTTCGGACGACTGACTAGTGATGATTGTTCAGAGACGGCTAGTTCTTATTATTAAACAAGGTACGAATATTTAGAATATTGATTTTCGTGGCTTCACACGCATCTATTTAGCTTTATAGCCTGGCTCGCGAAGTATAGCCTGCTTTCATAAAGAAGGATGTCCTGCCAATAGTCCTGTTCAGGAGAACAATAGCTTTCAAAGAAGCTCCGGGAGACCGATTTGACTAAATAAAAAGCGCCGTTTCAATGGTAAAAAAGTACCAATTCTATTAGATGTCTTATAGGCGAATTGATCTATTTCCGGCCCATGACTGGCTGTAGCACAACTAGAGCACCTAGCTACCTCTTCTTCCGACCGAGCCCTGGTCTCTTCGTGAAATGGATATGTGTTCCTTTAGCGCTGTACGCCATATACTATCTAAGATAGAACTTCGCAGCCTATGCTGCCTGTGAAGGCTGCTCACTCTTTACTTACTTATGGCATTTCACCTTGGGAAGGCCTACAAGTGTCCGTAAACA
Organism: Cuscuta epithymum; assembly: GCA_945859915.1. Lineage (NCBI taxonomy): Eukaryota > Viridiplantae > Streptophyta > Magnoliopsida > Solanales > Convolvulaceae > Cuscuta > Cuscuta epithymum. The sequence continues at coordinate 19,863 of CAMAPF010000407.1, read as the reverse complement.
AAAATGCTAGTTGAGGACCTCTTGAAGGGTAAGACGCGCGAGGACCGGTTGTAACACTATATCTATTCGCCCCTGGAGTCTTGATCCTAGGTTGACCCCTTGCTCCCAGAAAAAGAGCAATTGATGGAAATCAACATTTTTTGAAGTTGACACCAAAACATAACCCACGGGTTCGCCCGATAAGGCATAGGAGGAAGTTTCATCGAGGTTCATTTGCACTGTTTAAGTATGGCTTATGGCTATGCATTTATAACATAAGATAGCATTGATCCGGAACAAGGCTTTTCAAGCCGAAGATTGTTAAGTAGATTCCAAATACGAAGATTAAGATAAAGAAGGGCCGCTTTAACGCACTGCGCTAGAGGCAAGGGTCGCGCAAAAGGGAGGTTGAGATATTTGTATATATAAAAGAGAATCATGCCCAGTCCCATTAGCTATAAAGTTTATGATCATAAAGTCAAGTTAGTGCTGAGCATAGATAGGTATGCGAGCCAAAGAGAAAGAGGAACTACCCCGGGCCTTAGGTTATTTTCTAGACCAAATGAGGCATGAAGGATTCGCCGAAAAAAGAACTACAGAGACAAGGGAATATTTCACAGAGGCTTTCGACCCCGTTGTTCAGACGTCGACGAACCAAGAGATCCTGTCTCTCACGAGGAGGCGTAAACAAATCTACCGTAGAGCGTGTTCATAAGAATCTTGTACACATAGGCCAATGCATCATTACCAGACCTCCTGGCCTCTAACCTGCTCTCGAAGAGTGAGCTAACAAAGCCTTTGAAGGGGCTTTCCCTCATCTCAAAGAGGTAGCCAGAGAGTGGTATCACCGTGTAGCCAAGGCCTCTTGCATACTTGAACTCCTCGCCTTCGTTCACCTACCATTCCAGTAGTTCAGCAGAGCTGCTATTGAATCCGGGTTAGTAATAAGACGACGAAACTAGAGGAGTGACGGTTTAGGCTTTTTTTTTCTCTCAACTTTCTGGTATGTCCAATCTAAAAAGGTGAGATCTGACCCTACTCGCTGTGTACTTGACTCCAATACGTCAATATCAAACTTGGGTAGGGGTTATCTGTCCCTCCGCTGATAAGGCGGCTTCTAGAGCACGTGGTTCTATCATACTACTTGTCTAAGGAACCAACAATTGTTGGAGGATGGCGGCCGTTAGGGACCTGATCGTGGACCACCCTTTTAGCGTTCTTTCTCGTTATTATGCCTGTGATCATTCCTCATCTTATCTGGCATCGGCCTACCGTTGATTCAATAGTGGCAGCATAGTCATGAATTACACGAAAGTAGCCCCTTTTTAAGGAGTGGATGGATCGGGCAGCCGGATCTCCTAGGGGTATGGTTCGCCGAATAGCAAAACGAAATCTTCCAAGCCCCCCTAAGCTTGCTTTCTTGCAGCAATATTCTCAGTCCGAGAGTTCTGGAGAGAAGAGAAAGCTTAAGGCCATTGCTGGTTCGTATGATCCAGCTTCCAGTACAAAGGTAACTAATAAAGCTTGGACTTTATCTTATCTTTGGATTGGCTACGGTATTCTGCCTCTATCCGGAAAGCGTGCTCTTGGGTGACGATGGGATGGATTGAAACTGCGGTGAAGTATTTACCCTTACGGTCGTCTCAAAGCTAGGTTGGTAGCTAAGGAATAGTTCCTGGGTGACTCTAAGCTAGTAAGGATATACTTTTGAAAGAAGCTAGCTATATAAGAAAGCAATCGCGCGCAGAGCACTCAAGCAAGGGTGCTGTAGGGAACTACGGAGATAGAGCACAGCGCTCAGAAAGAGATCAAGCGCTAGCGTGACAGCTCTCGTTGATAGACTTCACTGAGCTATGGAGGGATGTCGCTCGTCAACGTCCGTTGCCGATCCGGTCGTCCATCTCGGAGTCATCAACATCTCTGTTATCGGATATGAGTGGTCTTACCCCATAGAAAGCTTGATCTATCTGCCTCACCTGTCGTATGCCTTTCGATCCGTCCAGTGAGTGATTAATCCAAGGGCAAAAACAAACTCAAACTTCATTCATATTCCCGGTCAAGGAGAAGCATTGGCGGAAAGGTCTTCTATTATAAACGAATTGACACTGCTTCTCACCTAGTCGGGCTTAGGTTGATGCGGAAAAGCTCTTATACTAAACCGGGAGGCCAAACAAAGGCAAGCGAAGAAAGGCTACGGATCCACATTTACTCAACAAGGTCAGGCCCCTCAACGAATAAAGATAAATCATCAATTTTCTCAGGATAGCAGGGACGCATTCAAAAGCTGCCTAGCCGCTTACCTTACTAGCACGATACCGAAATGGGCCTACAACCCAAAATAAGATTCACTCGCTTCATTTATTATAATAAGTAAGATATTTCAAACTACTCAAGCGAAAGAAGGAAGAGCATTTGAATCGTGAAGGAGGCAAGTTAGTAGTGTCTCTTGCGAGACCTAACCATTCGTTCTAACAAAACAAGCGGGTTTCCTTGTTTTTTAGGCTTTTATGATGTATAGTGCAAACAAGCACGGGAAAAGATACCAATCCAAGAGAGAAAAGAAAGTCCGCGAAATTACATAAAAGATAGGAGAAAGCTTTTATATCTAATAAAAGATAGACCAATCCACTTTAGCAGAAAAGTCGTAACGGAATAACTCAAATTGACATATTTCAGTCACGTAGTTATCTAGTTTCTCTTCTCTCTCTTGTGAATGAATCTTTTTCGAAAATGCACTTCGAACTCTTTCTATACCTAACCTCATAACGACCCTTGAAGTAAGATTATGTGAAACTGTCTGATTCAGTCAGTCTTCCGTGTACTAAGGTGAGAATACGATCATCATCTAAATAGAGATAAGGGGCTCGTAAGTATGTACGGAACTGATTACCACCCCTGGGCTTGAATCCAGCACTCCTCCTTAATGCCTCTTTGTTGGTTCTAGACAAAGACTGAAGTGAAGGAGACGGAGGAAGTAAGACAATGTAGTCTGAGTTTAGCGTAATTCCTCTATTCTTTCATCAACCTTGGCCGGTAGAATGCTTCTCAGTCATCCAAGAATTGATCCCAAAAAAGCAATATATCCGTCTATTCTTTCTTCTTCTACAGCAACAGAAGCTACAGAGGGAGATTTAGACAACCAACTTTGCGCTTGCTCAGAATGGCTTCAACTTCCCTCTAGTAACGAGGAAAACCCTGGAAACCGTTGTGACTCCTACCGATTACTTCTCTGCTTTGGCAGTAGCTGAAAGATTGACTAGCTGCGCTAAAGCATTGTTGCGGTATGTACCTGATATGGCGACGATTCCTTTCAAACAGGGATTACGCTTTATCCCAACATGGAAGTCTGTGCCTTCTGTACCTTCTTATTTAAAACAGAAAGCCCGGCAACGCGCCGCATCAGCGGCACGCCGGTCGCTTTTCCCGAGAGGAAAATTGTGGCGCTCTGTCGGTTTAGGAGATCGAGGGTATCCTGTTTGAGAAGTTGAAATCTCTCAGTCTGATATTCGTTCAGTTTCATTCTTGCAAGTCTTCTAAAGCGATTGAATGTGGACGCCGGTATATAAGTTCATGTATTAACCATAACGTAAGCATAACGGCCGGCCTACCAGTGTTGTCGTATAGCCAGGGACTGCTTTTATGGTTGTAGCCTCATTGAATCGTACATATCTTGTTGAGTCTTCCAGCTACCTTCGTCCCTCTTCCCGCTCTACTTTCTTTCTTGGCATGGACTAAATGAAATGAAATGGCTAGTGAGGCCCTTTACGGTCACATATAATAGAAGACGGAGCCTAAACCGTTGTAAGAGGAATCTCTCTGTCTAATCACCGAGTCCGCATTCCACTGTTCGGATCTGACCGTTTACATGCTATTGTAATCCTCCCTTATCCACTTAGGTTAGTGATTTTATCTACTTGACTCTTGTAGATGCGCTCTTTTTAGCTGCTATCTTTGATTGAAAAATTCATGCTAGGCTGTATCCGCCTTACCAGCTTATACGAAGGAAGTCACTGAGAGACCAGATTCTTATAGGTTGGCTACTTCTTTTTCTTTTTTATTTGTTTTCCCCACTTTTCTAAAATAAAACAAGGCTTTGGACCCTCATATGGCCAGTCACCAACTAGGGTGGGTGTTCAGTCAGTCTCCTACCCCTGTTAGTTAGTAACAACTTGGTAAGGGATCAAACCCTGTCCACTAACAGCTATCACAAACGTCCTCGTGAGGTGAGTGCTCTTGAATTCCTCGGGACCAAACTATGAATCTGAGATGCTTGACTTTGAGGAGATCGTGATGGGATGGGTCTGTCGTCCTCCTCATTATAGTCCGCCTAGAATCCATAGCATTTCGTCGGAATACATCCTGTCTTTTCACTTGGGTAGTCCTATGCATAGTCAGTACTATACTATCCATATCCATACCAAACATTCAAAATTCCATGGCATTTTCACTTGATTTTAGAAGAATCCCCCACCCGAACCATTCTTAAGACCACCAAGCTCTCTCGAATTAGTTCTACTCTTTCTGCTTTCGAGATACACCAGGGGCTAAATCTTTTCCCCACTAAGACGTGAACCCTTCTGGCTATATCGTCCTGAAGACGGATGCGACGGGAAGAAGTGGCATTTGGAAGTGTTGCTGACTTCACATTTAGGTTTCGGCATAACAAAGCTTGCACTGTCTTTTCGCACTTAGGCGCACAGCGTGCCATTGGTAATGATTCTACTACGGTGCCACAAATTCGCAAGCTGTTCCTAAGTAATCGTTGTTGTTCATTGGATTCCGGAGGAACTACTTCGTTAGGATTGGGGAATTGCTGCGATTCTTCCTGAATAGCCTGGATTCTCCCGTCGAGAGTCATTTTGAAAGTATTACCTAAACTCTTCCGACTGAATATGATAAAGCCTATAAAACAACGAGCTACTATCATTTCTTCATTATAAATTAAGATTTTCTTCGAACTTGATGCACAAATAGATAGAATAGCAGCAAATAGCATCTTTATAGCCTGCGAACTCAATCTCATTTATAAAGCCTTATTTCTATCTATCTTTCAGCAACTGAACGGGAAGTGGTTGAAGAAAGCACTTTAGAATCCAAAATAAAAAAGAAAGAAGAGAACTTCGTATTTTGGTCACTCTCTAGGAGTCATGTTTAACCTTGAATGCTATTAATAGATTCTACAGCAATAGTCCCTCGGACTCGGAAAGTAATAACGAAAATAGCTAACCCAATAGCAGATTCCGCAGCTGCCACCGTTGGAACCAATGAAGCAAATGATTGACCCATCATATCATCCGAAGAAACAGAAAATACCAAAAAGTTCGAATTAACAGCTAATAACATTGATTCAATTGGCATTGACATAATAGGAATATTTCGTCTATTAAGGAGGATTCCCCGAATACCTGAAATAGAGATGATCATAGAAAATGTGAAATATTTAATAGGATCCATTTCGGGAACGAAGAATGTAAGAGAAATTCAAATGTTATCACTCCATATTTCAAAAGTATTCACTTAGGCTTCCATGATCCCATATAGATATGGTTGAGCCTGTGAATGTTGTCCACGCTAAACAGTCATTAGAAATCAGAATTGATGTTTGGCTGTAAATGAACCGCTTCTTTATGATATATGAGAACAGCTTACTTATGATATATGAGAACAGCTTACTTATTGTTCATTAGAAAGAAGAATGTATGTGTACCTATAAATACATACTCAATCTCAGATGTGTACCAGGAGTGACTTAGCCGTAGTAACTTTACCGTATCGACTCATTCTTTCAACTGAAACATTGTCTAAACTTCTATATGGTATATGTGGTATATAAAAAGTACTAGCTTGTTCTCTGAACCCTAAAATGTTATGTTCCCACAAGATAAGCATAATTCATTTCATCATCTTTGTGAATATGACACCGACCATATTCGTCAACATGAATATATAGATCATCATTCATTATTATGGGTGCGCTATCTCTACAAGCACGTTTTGCGGTAAACGAATGAAAGTTGCATTCATGAAAAATCTGAAATAGTTCATTTCGAGGATGAAGTTCCAGAGGCACCTCACCAAGCCTTCATGCTATATACATTCAATTGCCTTTCCAAGCCTCCAACTCTTGATCTCCAGCCCGAGGAGGGGAATGAGTCAAAGAAAGGGGGCTCTATGGAGAAGGGTTCGCTAGGCGCCTTCCGCCGATGCACACATCCACCTTTCGCTACTCAAGCTTTTGAGCTCTCTTCGATGGCTTTTCTGTCGGCGATTGATAATACCGAGTTATTAAATAAAGCATTATTACCAAACTATAGAACATCCTTACGCTTACGCTAGCTTATAGAAGTTCGAATTTAGCTAAGGTTTATTTCTCCCCTTAGTTGCTATTGAGCTATTGCAACTAAGAAGCTATGAGTTCGGTAATAGACCACCCTCCTAATCCGCCGGACGTCGATATGATACGTGTCCGAGGGCTTAGGCTCTGCCTACCTAGTCCCCCACTGGGGGGGATATTCTTAAGAGGGAGATACTTTATTTTGAATTGGACTGTACTGTAAAGGACATAATAAACACAGAGAACAAGTGAGCAGCTTCCTATAATACAGTAGGGGAATGCTTTATATTCAATCTTCTTTCTATGTCTCAAACCCATTGCCCCTATGTTTAGTAAGTGAAACAAACCCTTGTTCTGGATGGAGAGAGATCTACGATGTGGTGACGCTCCAGCCCACTTTTGGATAAATAAGGAATGCATTTGATTCCTAGGAAGGTCAAGAGCTAGCGCATTGAAAGTCTTGGTGGCCCTATTAGATTAGAAGGGAAGGAAGAGCTGTGACATACGTCATTTTAATGAATGCCTGAACGACTCACCAACCTTTGTTACTGAGACTTTCGTGTCAACAATAACGAGAGAAAGTGTTTTTTGTCTTATAACGGATGGTTGTAATAAGGGGGTTACGCCCGGGGAAGATATCCACCCCTTTTGAATTAGGCTTTCCTTACTTTCAAGTCAACGCAGTAGGAGTTTCAGTTCCTGGTATTGGTTAAGGCAAAATAGCATCATTTCGCTTCCCCCTACTGATTGAAGGTGTGCTTTCGATAGGGAGTGTAAGAAAAGCAAATGCTAAAGTCGAGTTTTTGTTTTGATTTATTTTACGTAGGCAAACTGTGACGTTCATCTAAGTTACTAATCTTCGGCCCCCGGCTTTCATTTAAAACAGTTGCTATTGCGGTCTTTTGGGATATTGTTTCAGCACAGAAAGAGCTGTTATCACGACTGAGAGGTCAGGCTCAAGCTTCAGGCCCCACCAATATGGACTAATCGGATCTTCATTCAGGCGAGAAAGGCCTAATAAGCTCTACTTGAACAAGTAGAAAGGAGTCCCAATCAAAGCTTTCGTCTCGGGCGGAGCAGCTGTCTTTGAGGAGAATGATGCCTTGTTCCTAAAGTCTTGCTATTTTCTCAGTGGATCGTAAATGAGCTTAGCTTGATTTAGCTGACCTTGCCCGAAGGAAAAGTTTCGATCCTCGATCCAAGTTTCGTCTTTCGAGTCTCATTCGAGAGGTTGTTATTCGACCTGGAAACAACAGTTTTTTCTTTACTTAAATGTGCGGTTCGAAACTTCAATCGTCGGAGCATGGAGGGAAATTAAATGAATAGTTTAGATTCCAGTTTGAATTGACTCAGAGAAGGGAAGGATCGATGCAATGGAGAGGCCTTTCCATTGAGCTAGAACGAGACTTTGGAAGTTGTTGTGGGGCCACAAAGACTAAAATGTGCTTTGGCTCTTCGTCAATTGACTCACGGAGCTCGGCCAATTTGATGTTCGTATGGATCTGTCCTAAGGCGACTGTTCATTGGCATCGGTATCTGTTGATGCCTTATCTTAGAGACCACGACTAACCAATCCTTCTGGCAAAGCGACTTCGGCCTATCAATCATCAACCCATAAAGCATAATCTACATATAAAGCTAAAGAATAAGTAAATATATCATAGAGCATTTAGTGAATGGATATTTCTACGCAGCTTCTTGGACTGCACTCAACGCCGGGTCTTCCCCTCGAAGCGTATCGAATGGGAAAGGCAAGGATAATCGAATCTCTTGCTAGTCGACCGGTCGTACCGATCTGTCTTAGAGCCTTCCTACTCTTCTTCTCCGTCTCATATAAGCTATTCCCTTCAGTGTAAATCTAAGTTTAAATAATAAAGATTGACAGCTTTGCAGAGGAGAAAAACTTAGATTCTTCCCCCTTGCATGCTGAAGTGAACAGGGGCGGTACCAACTACGACTAGAAATTAGTAACATAGCCGTAACGACTTTGTTTTACTGCTCGAGGGCTTTTATATATTTACTTAATTATAAGCTTGCATAGTGCTCTTCCTATTTGTTTTCTCGGCTTTATTCTGCCGAACCGAATTAAGACAGTTTCTCTCCCCTCTGTACCTATTGCACTGATCTCTTCTCTTTCACTCTCTTTCTTCATTCAGGAAAGGCTTTCTCTGCAGTCATCTTCCCGGGGTGCCAATGACAAATGAGATGCTGGCTATAGAATCCTTACCCCAGGACTTCGGTTGCAAACCCCGGTACCTCCCCAAAATGGGTATCTTAGTGAGATCCCAAGTTGTCCAAGGTCCTGCCTCCATAACATGTTCCTTAGGTGAATCTTCTCCGGCGAAAACGGAGAGGAGGGCGGTCAAGGTAGAATAGTGGGTGGGTAGGTCTAGGTATGAAGAGAAGCGGTGCACATATGAATGAATTCTTCTTAAGAATCACGCTTGGAAAAATGGATTTATTTTATAAAGGCAGGTACGTAGTCGCTTTAGCGAAGCGGTAAAATATTGAATTTCGCATGATAAGAGATCAGCAGAACAAGACTTTCAAGATTCCATTCCTTTCTCTTGCATCAGCCCGGACTAAAGCTTTTATTAGAAATTGATCCGCTTAGCTTCCCGCTTTTCTTTTAGCCTTTGCTTAGTCGATTTCTGTTCGGTCTTCGGGGTCAACCCGCTGATACGCATAGAAGTGCTCAGATCATCTTTTCAATGAGTAGATTACTGCTGGTTCAGTCTTGGGAAAGCCCGTGGACCAAGCACCTTATTTATTTTATTGCCAGAAGGATGAAGTCAGATAACCTTATTTACACTAGGGGATTCAACCCCAACTTATTTTATATATGTGGTAAACCATTCCCTAGCTGGCCTACGGAAGGCTACTAGATGGCCTACCAATACATCTTAAAAAAAAGCACTTTTTTTTTCGGATCAAAAGGATATTCTTAAAGAAAGCCTTCCCCCTTACTAAAGAAAATAGGGCTGAAATAGACAACAAGACAAAGCATTTTTATGAAACTGGGGTGAAGAGCATAAAGATATTCACAGCGGATATGCTACTAATAAGTAAGAACCCATCTGCGACAACATAAGTCATATATATAGTAAGACCTCCTCTTCTTTGATTCCGTGCACGAGTAAGTACCCGTAAATCGTAGAGAAAGAGCGGGGTAGTTACCTGCTCTTTCATCGAGATTGGCGAATTACGGGTAATAGAATAAAATCTGATTCGAGGAGCCTTCTTTGCTATTAGTTTCAATATCTGCTGAGTGAATCTCTTTTTTCTACCTTATAAAAGTTGACCAGTAAGTAAGCAGGAAGACTAGGATCGTTTCGATAGAGAGTCTCGAGTGGATTGACTAGTAGAGACTGAGTGCAAGTATATAGCAGCTGATAAGCGTAAATAAGATATGCGACATAATTACAAGATAAAGAGCTTATGTGCGAAAGCAGAAATTTTGATACTTATACAGCGTATCTGCGCACATAATTCCTTATATAAGGAAGTAATTCAATCCTATATGCGAAAGTCTATCCGAAATAAGCAGTTATTTCTCTTGTCGACTGGGAACGAATGCTTTCGATATTCAATCATACATATATGAAGTGTGCCGCGAGTTGCCTTAGAGGACGAGAAAGCACTACTTCTTTTAATGCTGTTGGTATTCGTAAGGGTACTATGCAAATCTTTCTTTTTTTTTTTATCTTCATCTATTCCATTATTCTTCATTTACTAAAGTAGTAATTCAATTAGCAATCGAGTTCTAATCAGCTAATTACTGTGAAATCTAATTCAAATTGATGTCCCCACCCTATATTGCCGCGAATTCCCTGAAGCAAGGTTCACATTTCATATAGAAATGAATTTTCCTAGGCTTTCTACCCCTTGTTTCCTTTTGGTAGTGGGAAGTGATTGGAGTAGCAAAGCAGGAAGGTTTTTTCTAATTGAATGAATGCATGGGTTCTCCGGTTTGGATTGGCTTTATGTTCCTTGACTGGACTTTACTCTTGTTGTTATCGAGTGCCTGCTGCTTGACTTCTTTCTTCCACATAGGCTAGCTCTCCTCGCTTGCATGCCTTGTGGCAAACTTTACGAAAAATATCGTATATAAAGGAGAGTCACGCGCTCTTTAAAGGCCTTTAAAGAAAGAGAGCTTTATAAGCAGCCAATCTTTTATTTATCCCATTTCTTTCTTGGTTTGACAAACCGGCGATTTCCGTGAGCAATAAAAAGTCTCTCTTTTTGTTTGGGGGGAGCAGAGCAGTAAAAGAATGAACCAAACAAAATGATTGTTCTAGAATGGCTATTCCTCACAATTGCTCCTTGTGATGCAGCGGAACCATGGCAATTAGGATCTCAAGACGCAGCAACACCTATTTATTCGTTGTTGCTCTTTCTTTTATTCTCCTCGCTTTACTTCCTTTTGCGCTTTGTTTTACAGCCGGATCGTGACTTGATAGCGCGGCCGCCTTTCTTCTTTGTGGTTCTGACGAGCCTCAAACTGGAATGGGTGGTTTGGGAAATCAAGAACTTCCGCTTTATAGTCCGTTTTCTTATAACGGCTATAGGGGCGTGCCCGGAAAAAAGGGATATAAGGGCAAGGCTGAGATGGTACAGAAGATGTCTGCTGGGGACGTGGCGGTTATTTTGTATAATGCGCGAGCACAGGACAAGGAGATAAAGTAGAACCCTCCCGATAGGTTTTGGCTTTCTTTCCATTCATTGTGTTTTCATTTATATTTATCCTTTGAATTACTCATATATATCCTATGAATTGAATTTCGCATCGGAAACTATTATAGGAGAAGTTCGAATCCGTTCCGTTCGGATATTGATTGGTCTTGGTTTGACATGGTTTACGTGTTACTGGTTCCCGGAAGAGTTCATATCTCCATTAGCTAAACCCCTTCTTACCCTGCCTTTGGATTCGTATTTTGTTCGTACACAATCAACGGAGGCCTTCCCGACATATGTTGCAACGTCTCCAATAGCATGCTCTTACTTCGTCTTTCCTTAATAAGTCATCAAATTTGGTGCTTTTTGATCCCCAGTTTCTATGGGGAACAAAGGACGAAATACAATCGATTCCTCCATTTAAGTGGTTCTCGCTTCTTCTTGTTCCTGTTCCTAACTCCTCCCCGGGTAGTTCCCAATGTTTGGCACTTTCCATACTTCATGGGTGCAACAATCAACAAATTCGCTCATGATCAAGCTACAACCTAAGATCTATGACCATATTATGTTCACTGTTCGTATTTCGTTCATTTCATCGGTATGCTCCCAGGTACCTGTAATTGTGATCCGTTTGTCAGAACCAAGGGGTCTTTCTGTAGAAACCTCCACGAACAATCGTCGTTTTTTGATGGTTTTTCCGCTTCTCACAGCTGCTCTTTCCACACCTCCGGATATCTGGTGCCAAATTGTCGCCCGTTTCCTTATTTCTTTGATAATAGAGTTTGCTATCTTTGTGGCATCGATTGTACAAGTTCGTGAAGAGGGCTGGACGAGTGGAATGAGGGAGAGCGGCTCGATCGACAAAAAAGAAGAGTAGCCTCCCGCAAAGTCATTATCAATGAATTCCCGAGCAATTCTCAACCAACATATGCGATTCATTCCCTTCATGTATAAGGAAGAGTTCAACAGAAGCCATCTCTCTGACACTGGCTCCTAAACTTGGTCTTCTCCCTTAAAATGCCTGAAGCTAATCCAATGCTTGAGTCGGAGGAGGCTTCTTTCAGGTGTGAGCGAAAGACTTTTCTCGCTAAACCCGTCTCTTATCTTCTCTACTTTTTTGGCTGCTTTCTTTCATATGGGTGTAAGGTTCCTAATGTTCTAACTCAGAAAGTATAGTCGTTCTCTCTTCCTGACCCTTCGGCCAAGCCGCTTTTTCTGTTCATTGGATTGATAGCTTTTCCCTCTCCTTTCAGTCGAGTCTATTCTCACCTCTCCCAACCGCTGTCATGTCCCGCTACGCTAGTTCTACTGTGCTTTCCTTCCTTGGCCTAAGAAAGAAGGCTAGTCACTTCCCTTATTAATAGGGGCATTTCTATCGAGTAGTCACTCATTCTGTACTGACTCGGATCAACCCGATGGTCAATCTTTCCCTGGCTTGAGAGGTTTCATTTCAGGTGAAGCAGGGGATCAAGACTCTAATGCTTTCATTCCTTCAGCTTCATATAGGTGAATCATTGGTTCTTTTCCTCTCTTTCCAGACGTCTAATCCCTTTCTTCTGATCCGATCCCGTGCCTCAGCTTAGCTTCAATCTATTCATTTCCCTCAACCATTCTCTTGTTCTATCTTTAGCAAAATCCGCCCTAAGGCCTCGCTTTAGGCTGTTGTTAAGAGATGGGGGATCGCCCAAAGGTATAGCGATCAAAGAATAAAAAGGCTTTCATTTAGGAGTGAACCCGATCGAGATCAGATGATGCAAGGATCGGCTTTGATCAACTTTCTGGCAATTCGCCTCTTCGGGATCTTCTATGACTCTATTAGCTTATTTCTTCCAACGGAAGGTAACTTCGCTCGCCTAAGAAGGAGCTGTGGCACTTTTTGGATCAATTGCTGAGGAGCAGACGATCTTGGCTTAGAGAAATGCGCCTTTTAGCTTGTTATCGCTTTTTAGGTTCTTGCTCTGGTTTCAGGAATCCCTCACCCAGTCCATATGGGGATGAATCCAATCCTATCCTAGGGCATTCACCTTTATGGGAAGCCGGTCCCTTTTACATAGCCATAATAGGCAGTTTTTTCGAAGTAGCTGCAATTGAATCGGCTGGTCTAGAATCAGCTGCTAGAGAATAGGCCGCTAGGGATTTGCTAACTGTTCAATTCACCAGTGTTCTGTTTGCATTTGAATGCGTATCAGCTGTGATTGAATCAGTAAGCGCGGCAGATCTTATCTATAAAAAATGACCCTCATTCGATCTAAGATGGGATGAATACAAAGGAAGTCAGTTTCATTTGGACGATGCCATATTCCTTATTAGATTAGATGTCACTTTCTTTAGTTTAGCAGCGGTAGCATTCACAGCTGATTCTTGAACTAATAACCATAAAGCAGAGACAGAGAGAGGGCTTACTTTCTAACAACCATGTTAGCAAGCCTCAATTACATCGACCCTTCTTTTTTTCTTTCAAACCCTATTGCCATCTTATTTTCCGAATCTCAATCAAACTAGTATCCACCTTCCTCCTTTGCCGGTATCCTACGATCTATTGACTAAGTCATTTCACACTAAGCACTGAGAACATGGGCCCGTACCGTGCTACTGCCTTTACCTAGGATTATTTTCCTCACATCGGATTCTTAACTATAAAACTGAAGCTTGCGAGATTTGCTTGGTACCCTTTGCACTGTTTGCAAGCCTTTTCCCCTTGGACAGATAGCGTTGGAAGGAGAGAAGTAATTTGTTAACATCCGATTCGATGGCATCTGTCCGCTTTCAACCCTTTGCAAGCGTGCTACTGGCTCGATGGACAAACTAAAGGAACTGCTCTTATGCACCTTACCTAGTGGCTGGATCGACAGCAAAAGCAACTCCAATTTCAATTGGCATAGCAGCAGCAAGAGAAGGAAGGCAATCTGAACTAGCTGGAGCGTAAATACCAATGGTAGGTAACATGAGATAGGTTGGCTAGGAATACTCTTTCTTTAGGTCTAGTGGGTGAACTATTTTAGAACTCTCTTTTCTAACTTGGCAATACACTATAGAAAGAAAGCATATATTCTGCTAGCTAAGAGGTAGGGCTTGCTATAAGATACGGCATGGAAAGACGAACTCAATTGGCAAATGGCCCTAGAACCTTCTATCCAAAGCTTGCCTAAGATACCTAGCTTAAGAAAGTCAAAAGACTGCTTTCGAGGCTTCAATACTCCTCGAGCGACAGCGAAGAGGGACGACGGCACTTAATATGCGAGCAAGGCGAGAGGGGTTTACAGAGATGACTCCCTGGTAAAGCGCACTGCTGGATATATCCTATGATAAAAGCACTTTCTTTAACTGTAACTGTCTTGATCACACTCACTGTCTTCTCGGACGATCCCTGCGCCTGCGCTTTCTTATATTCCGCCCTGGGAAGACATAAGGACAGGGACGAAATGATCTTAGAGCATCTAAGGGAGTGGACACTAGACAGGGGCTTCTATTGCTTATCCATAGTCACTACTTCTTGGACTACATATTAAGCTTGAGACTGCTACAAGGGCTGGTAGAACCATTGGTAGGAATAAAAATCCCAATACTGGTTCGATAAAGAAAAGGATTGAAAAAGGAGAAGTAAGTTTCCAATAAGCTTTAAAGGGTTCAGATAGCGGGAAATCTAAAAACCCCTCATGCATAACCATAACCAAAGATACCTTCTGATTGATAAACCATATCTAGAGCGGACTACCCCGTAAATCACCCTACTTTCATTTACTCTTTTGACTTGATAAGAGACTTGGCTTTTGCCCTTGATCCCCCACTTGTCTTGTTAAGCTTGTTAAGAAAGAGCTTTCAAGCTTTCAAAGTCACTTGCTCTTGCTTCACTCAGATAATTCTTTTTCAAACTGATGGATTTTCCACTTGCAGCAATTGGATAGCTGGAAGACTTCATCGATAGGCTAGAAAAGAGGGGAGCTTTCTTAGCATAGGCTACACAGATTATACTTTCCTTTTCAGATGTTGCTTATCCGGGCTTGGTGGTAAGGGAATGGGTTAAGCCAGCTCGTGCCTCTCGGTCTTCTGGTGTTTAGTGACCCGAGTGAGAAGCTGTTCTTTCTAGATCCTTTAGCTCGGCAGTAGAATAAGCTTAGCTGTGGGAATAGTCTATTCTAATTCAATAGAGAAGCCTTAGGCCAATTGGACTGAATGTGCTATGGGCAGTAGCAAAGGGGCAAGCTTAACTGTAAGAATAGCACTCGGAAATCTCTCTCTTCACCCTCATTTCCGTAGTGAGTGGCACGACTATTCCTTTACTCAGACTAGTAAGCTAGGAAGGAGAGGTACAAAGTGACTCGACTGAAAGGAGAGAAGGAGAGGGGCCGGTGGGCCTCGTTGTCTATCTCCTTTGTCCGGGCTCCGCTCTCTCGTGTAAAAACTCGCGCTGTCCCCTCTCCTTTCAGTCGAGTCTATTCTCACCTCTTCCTCCTCTAGGATTCCCCTTGCTGGGAACTGTTCTGGGCAACCCTATGTCTTTATTTCTTAAAGAAGACTCTTATCTTCCTATTCATTCTCTTAGGCTAGGCTTATGTATTACTATTCTCTCTGATCTCTGGGCTTATGGATAAGGAGACATCCGATTCAGTGGGTGGCAGACCCTTTTTTAACCGGGAAGACGCTCCGGAGACATCAGACGAGTCAGTAAAGAATCCTCAGGCCGGCAAATGCCCAGTTCGAGTTATGGCCAGTTCTAAGCCCGTAACGGAGCTTATTTGCTAACTTTCCACATCCTATGTATCTTCATGAATTCAGCTACAACAGATGAAGTGGTAAGCCCCACTTATCTATTTATCTTATTATCTTAAGCGATAGCAGACTTTTCTGCACCCGACTCGGTGAAAGAGGTTGTCTTGTCCATCTACTGAGTCAGTGACAGAAGTGCAGCAGCCAATTCAGTAATCAATAAATAAGACTCGGGAAAGGAAGATAAGTTGTATCAGCTACAGAATCTGATTCGGTGAGGCTACAAGCCTATCTTCGACTTTCGTTGTTCTTTCTTCTTGCTGTAAAGTGCCATTTCATTTTTCTGCCCGTGTGGCATGGGACAGTTTTGCTGTTATTTACCCGAATAAAAGGCCGATTTTCGGTATCAATTGCCGGATGGAATTCAGTGACAGCCAAAGAAAGGAATGAAAAAGCAGTGATCTCCGCCTGTCCAAAAAAAGTCCATACCGGAATTCATTACCTTATTCCTAATTCCACTGATGGTGAGGAATAGAAAACTCGGGTCATTCTCTAGTTGGTACAACAAAAGCCTAGTTCTCTAAAACAACATAAGAAGGAGTGTTCTAAGGCCCAATAGACAGAAAGTGAGTGCTTGATGTAGCATATCCGCTGGTTCACTATCAACCATAGGCAGACTAAGCAAGGCTCGATGGAATTGACCTGCCTTATTAAGGACTTCCCAACTTACCTAGCGGAAGAAAAGGGCAAGGACCTATAAATAGAAATTGTCTAGGTCACTTCCACCAACAACTAAAAGCTATTTATTACTGGGATTCTCCACAAGTACTAGAAAGTATGGGATCTCTACAACTTGTTCCACAAACTCAAACTATCGGTCAAAGAAGCATACGCCTCTCACTCGGTTCATTCCCTAGGTACCCATTCTTTGCGGATAAAAGTACACTACCCCGCTTGCCTGTAAACCTTCTGCTTGCTTGACTACAGTCACTCCTATTAGTCACGAACTTCCTTAACTCAGAGAGCTGGCCTTATTTGATTTGCTGACAGTTGCCCCTGATTATCTTGTGAATTCCTTCATGCCCTCAAGCAAGGGTCTCTCATCATGCATGATCTAAATGCCTCACCTTCTCCTTCGATTCCAACTAGGCAAACAGAACTCCCGGAACTTCCTTTCTTGATTCACCCAGAACGGAACTTGCTCTATATCCTTCTCGTTCGATCCACATTCCATAGCTTCTGCTTTCGCTCCGCACCTTTCTAAAGTCGTTTTCAAGCCGCTAAGTGCACTAGTTGGACTTCCCCTATGAGATTGACCCTGCTGGGATCACTGAATCTTCTTCCATATCATCCCATCGCTTCATGCCTTCGACTGAGACCTATCTGCTTCATTCCCCGAGTTTCACTTCACTTGGACACAGCCAAAGAGGACCAAAGGGGAGAGGGCATTACTTAAGGAAAAGTTGATTTCCTTATAATAGAAAAACCTCTCTTTCTCCTATGGGTGAATTGGACCAAGGTCAGTGCTTTCGACTTCCCTTGAAAGGACAGTTTACTTTATTGCGTACTTCTTTCCATCCTTAGAAGGAGATCCTTTGGAAAGTGCCTAGAAACTATTCTTCATACGCTTATTCTCTGACCAGAACGCCGTACCATGCAACAAGAGTTCAAACCTATTCTTTCTAACTCAGAGCAGATTCGCCGCAACGAGCTTATTGAATGCCAAACCAATGACTTAGATTTCCCGCAGCTGGAAGTCAAGCTAGCAGCGTAGTCGCCGACAGAGAAAGAGAAGACCAGATCTTGGACTTGCAAGCTCTCTCGAGAAGGCTCTCTACCATGTGTCGCGGGGGCGGTTTGAGCGGAAGGAGGCTAAGAAGTCCTTAATCTGCTTCTTCAGTTCCTCCCCCGTGGGTGGTTGGTGTTGGGCTCATTCTCTCCCCTTAAATCACCTGGTTGGCTCACCGCCTAACAACAGCAAGTAGTAAACTACCTGTCCTCTAACAAGCAAGTAAGCCAACTACCTTATCTCATTAGCGAAAGCAAAACTCACTTCAAGAGAGATACCCTAACAGCGCACTGGCAGCTAGGACGCTGAGTGACTTCAACAAAGAAGCTCCGGCAACCGGGGCCCTGTAGGATTATGCCTTTTATACATACAAAAATGGAGGCTTTAGCCTATATTTATATATAGCATAGTTCTTATAAGCCTTTCCCTTTGGTTGGAGGACCACCTCAGCTCAACTTACAATACAAGAAAGGGCGATCCTAAAACCATACCCCTCTTTCACGAGCCTACTTGAATTCAAACCTCCAATCGGTATGAGATACCCGGAATGTGGGTACTGGCATAGACACCTTACTCCTCGCCTTATAGTACTAATGGGAGAGCCAGACGCCAAAAGCAAAAGAACTTGTGGAGTTGGAATCAAACTAAAGGGATCCCGCTTAGTTACGTGGACAAACTGACCCCTTTGGGGAGGAAGGTGAACCCAATCTTGAACCCCAGGTGTAATTCCTTCCATACAGGATTGGATTCATTCTTACCAATGATATTCCCAACAACGGTTATGTAGCATCCCAGCCCGGTAATGACTTATCCGTAAAGACTGAAGCTCCCCGTCGGGTCTTACTGACTCTAATTGAACTCAGGCTTATTTATCCTCTTATGAATGCCATTCTTCAGGCACAACCATACCTTCTTTTCGGTGTGCAATTAAATCCTTCTCCTTTGATCCCGCTCGATGAAATTCAGCTAGTTATGAATGGAAATCTGCTAGCATAGATGCTGTAATATAGCTGGCTAATTCCATCTCAGGTAATTGAACTCCCACAGGTAAAGGGGAAAGGGGATACATAAATAAAAGACTAGAGGTAATCCTTTATCTGGTAAGAAAGGTCGAGTGTATTAAGATTCGAACCAGTCACTTCATACCTGCTTTATAAAGCCATATATGTATTGCAACCCTAATTGCTCTATACCGGTTCCAATAATCCCAATGTAAAAGCCTAACCCCTCACTCATAGTTGGGCCCTAACGAACTCCCTCGATCAATGGGTGGATAGAAAGCGGGTACATGCTAGGGTCACGAATGTGCAAAGAGAGAGGCTTTCAGTCCATGCTGAAATGCTCAATTCTAACCAGGCTTTTTCTTCTTCTTCGGAGGATGCATGAATAGAGTAGGTGAAGAGTGGCCCAGCCCGGGCTTTGAATAGCGGGTTTATTGGGATCGTCCGAGGTTTGACTCCGACCTTGCTCATCTTTTCTAAGACTATCAGAAGATAAACTAGATATTATAGACCTGAATCGTTCAATCTCTCTGTCTTTCATAGCATTTTGCTTTTTGAACACACTTCAAGTTATATTATAGTATCCTTTTTTCTTGTCCTGCACTAGTCTGTCACATTCAATGGGTGTAGTATAAACCCAAGTTTGGTTATTATCAAACACAGGTTCCCTCTTGGTATTCTC
Source organism: Cuscuta epithymum (assembly GCA_945859915.1). Taxonomy (NCBI): domain Eukaryota; kingdom Viridiplantae; phylum Streptophyta; class Magnoliopsida; order Solanales; family Convolvulaceae; genus Cuscuta; species Cuscuta epithymum. Next base: position 697 of record CAMAPF010000407.1, on the reverse strand, counting down.
TTTGATTCCTAGGTTCACTATTTTATCCTTCATCATGATGTTCAGAGATTCCCAATCTATTTGGAAGTGAGATACAACAGGGATCTGGTTTAGTTTTGTGTAATCAGGTATTGTGTCTCAAACCATTCTTCATTGACCAATGATTTAGCTAGTCCCTTATGTTTCTGGATTCTTCTGTCTTCAGTTGTCAAAAGTAATAACTCTTAGGTTGCTAAAAAGATACCCTTCTTACGAAGTACTCCATCTTCACTTACCCAATTCAGTGGAAGAGACTTCATCTTCAGGAATAGGACTGGCAAGAACAACAGAGTCCGTATCCGTATAGTAACAATCTTGTCTGGAAATGTATGGATACATATGGATCCGAGCGCATGCTGTGATCGCCGCTGCCAATTGAACTGCAGATATCTTAGGTGCACTCCACTCGGAGTCGGGAACCCTGTTCTGTATTATTCTTGTAACTCACTATATAGTATTTTTCGCTCAGTTTATCAGCTAAGATGATATCACGTCTTCTAATTCATCGGAATATCTATCGTGACCGCAGACCTCAGTTTTGCGTGTATTCAGGGTGAATACCAAATCTTCCGTAGAGTGAGTTCATTAAGATCTTGTATACATATGACATCGCATCATTGCCGGTTCCTCTTAGCTTCTGTTCTTTTATCGAATAAGGTTGATACAAAGGTTTCGAAGG
>CAMAPF010000406.1:600000-834304 GCA_945859915.1 Cuscuta epithymum | reverse complement strand
ATCCTCAATTTAGAGGTTATAGTCGCAAAACTGTTAAGAAAGAAATTATAAGGCTTTATGGTGCGAAAAAGGCCAAGGTTACAAAATTTATTTGCAAACTTTGATGGGGGTGTTACTATTTGTTCTGACATATGGGAGGATGATTTTCATCATTTAAAATTATTTGGGTTTGACTGCACATTATATTGATGAGGATTGGAATATGCATAAACATGTTCTTGCTTTTCGTGATTTTAATGATCGTCACACTGCTGGACATATTATATTTTGATTGAGCGTATTTTAATTGAGTATAATTTGATTGATAAGACGTTTTGCGTGAATTGTGTGGTGCCAATAGTTTGATGAGTAGATTTTTTCATCAACGCTGTGCATGCCATGTTATAAATTTATGTGTGCAAGACGGTCTAAAAGAGGTAGGAGATGCTATGGAGGTAGTCGGGGGGGGGGGGGGGGTAGACGTATTTGGGGTAATAGTCAACTTAGATTAAAATGAATAAACTTATTTGACTGAAAGAGGAGTGCGATATGTTGCTTTTCCTAAAGATTTGAGTATTCGTTAGAATAGTACTTATAAATTACTTAAAGTTGTTCTTAGATATAAAGAATATTTTCCTGCTTTATTTAAACAAACATGGATAACTATATTATAAACTCGGCTGAGATCGACATTTGCGAAAAAATTTGTAATGTTTTGATATTTTTTTAATGCAACTGAAACTTTTAGTCATGTTTATAAACCTACCGCAAACCAATTTTATTCGTGAAGCTGTTAATCTTGCCGGTGCTTTTAAAGAATTTGAGAATGCCGTTTGCGTGAGTTATTTTTGTGATTTTATGAAGGAAAAGTTTTTAAAATATTATGCACATATTCCACATATTTATGGTATTACATTTATTCTCGATACTCGTTTTAGACTAGCTAATTTGAAAGATTGTTTCAACTTCTATTATCTGCTTTTTTGGTGAATTCCAATGTACGACGATAACCCCATAGATCCAAAAACGGAATACAATGAGGTTAGTACTTTTATTTTATGCCTTATTTAATGAGTTTTCATGCACAATATGGCAACACGCCCCTCCCCCGACACGAACATATTCATCTATAGGAAAATTCAATTTTTTAAATCTTCATTTGGCAATCTTATGAAAAAAAACTAAAACAACTCACCCTACTGAATAAAGCGCAATAAATGAGATTACTTTGTATTTAAACATATGAAGTTAAATTTGAAGAAAATGATGACTTTGACGTTCTAAAGTGGTAGAAGTCAAAAGAAAGAATGTTCCCGAGTTTTAGCACGGATGGCTAAGCAAGTGTTATCAATGCCCGGTTTCAACAATTACCGTGGAACAAAAATTTTAGTTCGGACCGGCAACGTCCTAACGGCATCTAGAACGAGATTGAGCGCAAACTCTCTTGAGACGCTTATATGCTACCACGATTGGTTGAAGGCCGCACGTAGAACTCAAGAAATGAGCATCACCCCCTCCCAAGACTTTATGGATGACTCAACAACCGATGGTGACTTTACCTATGTCGGAGATTCTGATTGATTAGTATTTTAACATTTATTATAAAATGTATTTCATGTTTTAATCTTTCCCCTCAATTCTCAATTGTAATTTGTAAAACTTGTACTTCATATTTCAAATAAATATGCGTTCATTTTTTCATATGAAACACTTCTCAAATTAATATAATTGGTTACAAACTTACAACTTACAATTACTTGTTTTTTAATTTACTTGAAAATGTATTTCATATTGTAATTTTTTCTCAATTCTCAAATGTAGTTCCTATTTCAAATAAATGCACTTAAACTTTGTTTTTCAATAAACATTTGTATAAACTATAAAGTATATAAAAAAACTGACCCGGCCTGGCCCGGCGGGTGGCCCGACCCGTGACCCGAGCGGGTTGACCCGGCCCCGAACCGGCACCGGCCATAGCACAGGCGGTTCCCGGACCCCCCTTCAAAAAACCCGAGGCCCGACCCGGGTCGATGACTATTCTCATCCTTCCTATTCTCAGCTCTCAAACAATTAAAAGTAGAGATTCTTAGTATCAATTTCAACCTTTTCGTCAAGGTAGACAAATCCCCAATCATTAGACGATTACAAGATAGGACAAGAACAAACAAAATTTGTAATATTGGTCCCGAGCAACAAAATATTACAAGATCAGACCGGTCTAGTTTTCCTTAAAAAATGGTCTACGAAACCGAGTCTAAAGCTGGCCCTAGAATCTAAACCGAACCAGATCCATGCAAAGCGGGTTATATGATTGCAAATTGCAACTAATCACATCTGGCCTGTCTAATGCTGCATTATTACCTTAATTAGTCGTTGATATTTACTACAGAAGGATATGCTCAACACTATTAAACAGAGATATTGGTTTTCATTGATCAACGAGGTTAAGAGGATTCACGTAACTGTCCAAGCATTATTCCTAAGTAATTTAACAAAATCCTATCAGGGAAAGAAAAATAAACACTGAAGCAGTAGTAGCAGTTTCATTACTCATGTAGCATATCCAATCCAATTTGGTATATGGGTATGGTATAGTTCAATCATGACTTAGAGGGTTAAACCTTAAAGCCTTCTGCACGAAGGCAATGGAGATGAGCATCAATCCATTTCTGGCAAGCAGCTTCACCATGCTCCACTATGCATTCATCCCTCAATTTCTTAGTTTCTGGGCATGCACAACATATCTTCTTTTTTGGCTTCGAATCTGTTGCAGGGGCACTTTCGTCTTTTGGCGATCGTTTAATAGCTATGGCACCTGTTGAGCTTTCTATAGAAGGAAGTCCTCCCATTTGTGATGTTTGACTGGCCTGAGTGTGTTATTTGAGCAAAAAAATGCATGTCAGGTTCTTTGGATAAGTTTCAATCACAAATAATGCATATGCATAATCTATTTAAAAAATTTTAATGATCTCAAACCTGCATTTGCGGTCAAATAGTGGTTAGGGCAGAAATACACCACAAAGAAAAGCAAGCATATTAAACAACAAAAACGTTGTATATTCTATCATACAGATAAAATGCAAATAAGTAAACATTTTGAAGAAAGATGAGAACTGATAGAACTACAAGCCCCAGCAAACAAAGGACTCTGTTCTACATGCACATGGCAAACTCTTAGTTTCCAACTATAATAAGTCAACCGAAAAAGACGAGCAGCCTTACCTCCAAAACACTCCATCCAAACTGACTCTTCGTAATTCTTTAGTTTTTGCCACTTTTAGTCCTCCGACAATTATGTTAGTGACACTTTTGGTATTCAAATTTGAACTTTTCGACTTTTAGTTCTACGACTATTGTGCAAAAGACACTTTTGGTACTTGTCTTTGAAATGTTCCATGTTTAGTCTTTCAACTTTTATAAAAGTGACATTTTATGGTCCTTCAACCAAAATCATAGTGGAAGGATTGAAAGTGTCAATTTTGACAGTACTGAGAGGACTAAATGTGCGAAATTTTGAAGTCGATGACTAAAAGTGTCTTTCCCATAATAGTTGAAGAACTAAATGAAAAAATTAAAAGTGAAGCCGAGTACCAAAAATATGACTCACACAATAGTTAGGGGACTAAAAGTGACAAAATTTCTAATTCTTTAAGTGAACGTGTGCAACAATTCATTTCTTTTTTTGTAACAACAGTTTTTTTTTGCAGCAGGAGCTACTAAATACAAAGCCACATATGTTTTCCTACTTAGACACAAAAGATACTGAACTCATAGCCTAAAGTTCCAACAATGATCAACATGGAGTCATGGATAATAATTCAATCAAATGGTTAAAGTCTTACAAAGGTATAAAACAGAGTTGAGTATAATAATAGACCAAGTGGACTAGCGATTTGGAAAACTTACAAGGGTAACTTATCAAATGGTCAACTGCATTGCTGTAAAACAAATACATGAATTAGTAACACTCGTTATATCTTGCAAGCAATGTTTTTTTCTTTAATCATAAATACGTGGCTAACGATGTGTTCTTTCCTAGAGCTGCTGATGGGAGTCATACATTTTCGTGTTAAGTGATCCATAACAGCAGCATGGAGACCAAAACTAAAGTCACCTTATCCTGGAGTGTCAGTCTACATCAAGTATCTAACTTCAACGATTCATAGTATCCTTGGGATAACTAGTCAACATAAAACCAGTTCACTCAGGTTAACAGCCCTTCACGTAATAAGGAAAATTAGCTGGGATAACCTTGTGGCTTTTTGTACTTCTCGAAATGATCTTCTGGCCTCTAGTATGTTTTTTCTTAATTAGACAAGCCCTCCGTATGCTAAAATGAGCAGAGATATTCCTTGAGTTAGCTTGTCAAAATTTCTCACGTAACCCCTGTTTTATATTGAGAAAAACCAAAAAATTAAGGATTGCCCTATGAAATCTCACTTTAAAAATATATATCTTTTCTCCTTTCCAAACAGTCGCTAAAGGCCATCTTGTTCACGAATTGCAAAAAATATGAACAAAGCAATCTCTATCTTCACAAAATAATCAGCTAAAATTGTTGAAAACGAGGCTTTGGGTTTCGAAGAGAAACAGAAGAATATAATAACGCAACAGAACCGAAAATCATAAACACAGTTACACAGAGCAAACTCGTTCCCCCCGTAAACCTAATCAGCAAAATATACAACCGTGAACTTTCTTCTCCAAACACTGAATGCATCAAACCATGTTAGATACAAAATTACAAAGAATTATCAATTAGGTTTCAGGATAAGAACACTGGATTTAAATTTTAACTGATTCAGATACAACTCACAATCCAAGCATGAATCCATATACCCGGATAATCCAAACAAGACCCAATTTTAAAGGATGTTTGAAAATATTGGAAGTTAGATATGGAGGGATTGAAGATGGCGCCACGTAGCGTGGGAAATAAGATACCAGGACAAATTGACAAATCTTTGGAGGCGAAGGAAGCTGGAAATTATGGGAACGTTTCAGCTGCAGTCGTGCTAGAAAAGTTGAAATAGCTTAGAAACTTGGTTTCCGTCCCACTAATATGTTAGTTGCCCAAAATTGAAAATTATTCAAAATGATAATTAGAGATGCTAATAGTCAACTCACAAGTTAACTCAAATTGTATATGGAGTATAAATTTGATTAGGAAAACTTGCAAGATACTCAATTATTCTGTATGAGTTAGTACTATTTTTATATTCATAAAATCCTAAATATTACATTATATCATATATATACACATGACATTAACGTTTTAGACAATCTGTTAAAATGTTATGCAATTTTAGATATTCTTTGACAATGCTCAAGCAAGTTTAAGTGGGATTAATTAAACTTAGTTCATCTTAGGTTTAGATAAATTATGGACATAAAGAGAAACCTCTATAATTAAGAGACAACTCGGCGGAAAATTCAAAGCAATTTTTTATGTTAAAAAAATTATTGATGATTGCATATACATGTGTAAACTTATAACAAATCAAATTCTTTATTTAAAAAATATCATTTTTAGAATAGATAAAACTCAAACTATATATTTTCTGACTCAACTAAAACTCGACTCATACTCAGACTCGATCTTTCTTTACCAATCATAGCTCAATTCTCAATTAGCACCACTAATGTTATTGGGAGAGAAATGATTTCCTTTAGAAATTATGTACTACTCCGTATAGTATATCATTGGTTCCTACACTGAGTAATAATGAACTAATCAAGTATCAAACATCAACATTGTAAATTGTAATAATACATATAGGTGTATAGATGATAGATGGAAATAAAAATTCTCCATTCTCTCCCTAGATTATAGACACATACATTTTTCGTTCTTTGCAAAATTCTTGATCATTTGATTCTAACAAAATCAATACGTAAGTTTTATTATTCCTATCTCTTCTATGTAAAAATGAACCAATTGTTTTACATCGAGTACTCCATGCACATAATAGTTTATATATATTGGAACGCAACTGGGGCATGAATTTAGCAATTAAGCAGTGTTTGGAGATATGTCAAGAGAGCATAATTAAGAAGAACTCGATCAGAGAGATGCTTTCGGGGAAGGTTTTAATTCATACATTTTTGTGATATAGATATACCCCAAATATTAGATTTAATAATATAGTAGCATCCTAAGAAATAGGCATGTACTGGAATGCATATACATACAGATCACATAATTATTATAATAATGGAGAAAAACAAGGAGAGTAACTTGATTTATAACACATCCACCTAGCTAATCCTCTACCATTCCTCATGCATGTCTGACTTATTAAGCATATTATAAGCATATATAAAGCTTACCCTTTGCTCTACACTTCTATTTGGCCATTCATTTCACCATCATATTCAAATCTTTCCCATCCCATCCAGGTATTGCATTTTCTACTCCGGCCTCAAATTCATCCAACTAGCTACTCTTGAATTGTTTCAATCATCCATGCATTATGAAACCCCTACAGATGCTAGATGTTTTCCGTTTAATTTTCAATGGTATGATTTTACATGTTTTTCGAAGTCGCTCTATTACATTAGAATGCCGATATTTGATTTTAAGAAAACCTCTATCATTTTAGTTGCAGGTAGAATATTATTATTGTTGTCATCTGTTACCAATTTTTAATGTGTGTTGATTTATCTTTCATGAATTTCCTTATATCTTATTCTTATCATTACTTTTCATCTCATTCGTTGGTTTAAATCGCCCAAATCGATCGTGTGCTTTAAATTGGAGTGCAATAATATAAAAGATTAAACTTAGCATATCTCCGTATTAAATAAAATATTTGAAATAAACAAAAGTTAGGAAAATGAAAAGGGTTGATTTGTACACCATATAATAGATCATACTACGTATAACATTTATTATGCTAAACTTAGCTATTACATGGTAGTAATTGTTTCTTATAAAATGATTTTTACGGAGTACTTTTTAGGAAAATGAAAGAGACAAAATAGATGAATGGGAATTGATGGTCGTTAAAATGTTGCGCGCGCCTCAACACACCAAGCGTGTAACGACCAATATTCGAACACTCTGGACTGTGGTTCTCCTCATTCACCGCGAAAACCGCCTCTCGTTCATCTCTGTATAGAACTCTCTGAGAAAAAAGGTTCAGAAATTCCGTTCTACATTCGTACTTCTCATCAAAGATGTCGTTCTCCGATTCAGAGACATCTTCTCACAGCTGCGCCGAGTACAAGAACTTCCGGCAGGTCACCCGTGAAAGTAATCTCTCTCTAGCTCTCCTCTCATTTTGTTCATTTCACAATTTTCACCAAAAGATGTTTTTCTCAAGTCTTAACCATTAATGTTGTACAAAACAATAATGCATCTGAAATTCTATCTTCTTAAATGCAGGGCTGTTGTATGAAATGCTCCGCTCCTCCAAAACGGATGATCCCAGATCCGCGTGGAGGGTATGTTTTTTCGGACACTGTTTTTTGAGGAATGAGCTTCTTTTGTTTCTTCTTCTTCTTCTTATTAGTGTTGAATTAACTTACAACAATCTTTTTGTTAAAAAACATTGTTATTGCTAATTTTCATTTGGAATTGTAGTTTCTCAAGTCAGAAAAGTGAAATTTGTTGTGTTCATCTTGAGGTTTGCCCCTTGCGTGCAGGTACTCATCATGGACAAAGTCACATTGAAAGTGATGTCTTGCTCATGTAAAATGGCAGATATCACAGACGAAGGAATTTCCCGTGAGTACTAGTATATTTTTATTTGTTCTCAATTTAATTGTACTCTTGCAATTAAACGACACTATAAACCATTATCTCTTTCCTTTATTTTCATAAACATTGTGGTTGAGACTTGAGATATTAATTATTATATCCTTTGGCTATTGTTTTCTGGATTGACATTACGATTACTAACAGGAAAAGTTCAAGTATATCTGATAAGCATCTAGATATTTTGGTTTTCAATCACTCACCTTATCAATCACCTATATGTCTTGAGTGTTTACTCTTACAAGATGAGTTTTAGTCAGATTTCAAGCAGATAACTGGTTTCTCTTTAATGCAGTGGTGGAAGATCTTTTCAGAAGAAGAGAACCTTTACCCAGTATGGATGTCATTTATTTCATTCAACCAACTAAGGAGAAGTGTGTTTATAGCTCCCTGTTTATTATCGTTCACTTTGCTCACTATGCTGTAAATACTTAAATCACATTGACTAGGCAAACACTGTGCTTACAATGCTGTAAGTGTTCATGCCCCAAAATAACTTTCAGTATCAAAGGAGGAAAAAAGAGTGAGAATGGAAGGAAATAAAGGCTAAAAGAAGAAAAGAACTGCCCAATTGGATATGTTAATTGAGAGGAGTACTGTAGAGAAACCACTTTAATGATCTGCAATCTTTCATTATATGAAAATAAAATATTATACTCCGTACCATCTCTTTACTTTTATGTATTTGGGATATCTCTTACAAAAACTGTAAATAGGCACACTAAGTAGTTTTGTCTGAATATATGACGTATAAGCAAAGACTAACACTTTTAGTATTTTTTTTCAGTGTGATAATGTTCCTATCTGATATGTCTGGAAGAGAACCTTTATACAGAAAGTATGTGACAAAATATATCTTAACAACTCCGTCCAATAAGATGTCAGTCTTCTCATTACTATATACCTCTTATCCGGGCTATATTTTTCTCTTTGTGCAGAGCTTACGTGTACTTCAGTTCGCCCATACCAAAGGAACTGATTTCTCGTATCAAGAATGATACAAGTGTATTACCACGTATAGGCGCACTAAGAGAGGTCAAGATCTATCTGTTCTTCCCTGTGGATAATACAAAAAAGTATTGGTTTTCACTTTTCAGTACTAAGTCTTTTCTCTATTTGCACTGCAGATGAATTTGGAGTACTTCCCAATGGACAGTCAGGTGTTTGTCATTTGATTTGACTAATTCTGTTTGATTGTGGATCAGACAATTTTATATTCTTTATTCCAATTCAATGCATGAAATGTGTCATGTTCAAGTTTCCTTAGAATCATTTGGTAATTGGCATTTTAAAGAATCTTATTATGTACATTAATTATTTTGTATTTGCTCCTCTTAGGGTTTTCTCACTGACCAGGATAGAGCATTAGAGGAATTCTTTGGTGAAAATGCTGAAAATTCCCGTAGCTTTAATACATGCTTGAGCACAATGGCCTCCAGAATTGCCACCGTTTTTGCTTCTTTAAAGGTGACTTTAAATATCTATTACTCCAAATTTCGTGATTAACTCTTATTTGCAATGGAGCCAAAGACTTACTTTTTTTTGGCTTGGGAATATGATGGAATAAAGCAAATTGACTCACTAAACTTTCTGCGCTTCTTTGTTATGAAGTAGTAGTCAGTCTTGTAATTTTCGACGCGAATTTCACTATGGGTCATTCACTCATTCGGAAACAGTCTCTCTGTGCTTTAGTACAGGAGTAAGACTGCGTACATCCGACCCCTCCTTACCCCACCGTTGGTGGGAGCCTTTGCGGCACTGGGGTAATAATAATGATGATGATGACTTCCGCCTGTGGAATGAAGAAGAAAATAGAAAAGGGCTTATTTTCAGAACTGATCACTGTTATATTAATCTAATTATTTACTTGACACTCAGGAATTTCCTGTTGTGCACTACCGAGCTCCCAAGGGAGATGCGTCTACAAGGAGAAACCACGAATTAATTCCCACAAAGCTTGCTGCTGCTATTTGGGACTGCATTTCTACATACAAAACCACTATCCCTAATTATCCCCAAAAAGAGACATGTGATTTACTGATTGTAGACAGATCAATTGATCAGGTGGCATTCAGTTCCTGTCATAATTTTTGTACATCAGTTGACTTTATTTTTTATTAATTTGACCAAAATCTGTTTATTCAGATTGCTCCTGTCATCCATGAGTGGACCTACGATGCAATGTGCCATGACCTTCTTGAAATGAATGGTAACAAATATGTACATGAGGTACACATTTACTTTCCTGAGCATTATATTATGGTTCTTGCTGTTTAAGTTTTGGAAATTAGTAACATGAAGTATGGTAGATCCCTAGCAAGTCGGGTGGTGAGCCTGAAACAAAAGAAGTTCTTTTGGAAGATCATGATCCTGTCTGGCTTGAACTTCGGCATGCGCATATAGCAGAAGTGAGTACAACTTTACACTTAATGTTGTTTTGCTTGCTGGGTGCCCGTCGTGTTCTGTGACATCTTCTAACTTAATGAATTTGTTATTAGGCTAGTGAAAAGTTACACGATAAGATGACCAACTTTGTGTCAAAGAACAAAGCAGCACAACTACAACAAAGGTTGGTTCTTAATAATGTGTAATAAGTGGATCTAATCCTTGTAAATGATACGTAGTATATGCAAACTTAATAAGATTATAGCTCAAAGCCTCAAACTCAGATGTTATTTCTTTTGCTTGTAGTAATGCCGAGGATTCGTTTCATTATATATTACCAATAACCACATCAAACCATTGTGGTATATGAATATATGATTGGATTGGTTTCAAAAGGCTCTGTCTCAAAAGAAAAAGAATCATGTTTCAAAAGTTATTATTGATCAAAAAAATCTCCAGTTTCATAAGTAAATAAACAAAAGAGGAAGTACAAACATGTTCAGTATGATAAATTTAGTCGAACTAAAAAAAATTCAAGTATTATTCTGTGACTAGTGTTGTACCTTGAAAATTTAAAAAGTTGTACCCTGACCTAACATGACTTTTTATTGGGACGAGAGATTAGTTCTTTATGCAAAATTGCAAGGACTGGAAATGGGAACAAGCTTGCAGACTGTGATGTAGCTCAGTACATGTGCCTTATTGTAAACTATGTACTACGTATACTATACTCAGATCAAGAAATTTCAACTAGTTTAGTTCATCGTATTTAATTATTTATTAGATATTTCGTCTCTTTAATAAAGATTATTACTTTTAACATAATAACCACTTTATCATGGTTCAGATTTCAGTCAGATAACTAGAATAGTAGAATATTTATGAGTACGATGCACTTTTGTACCTTCTTTTTTATAGACAGTTCTCAATTTAAAGTTCCTTTTCATGTAGAGATGGTAGTGAACTATCGACTCGGGATATACAGAAAATGGTTCAAGCATTGCCTCAATACAATGAACAAATGGAGAAACTGTCTCTCCATGTCGCGGTGTGTATTAGTTCTCCACTTAAATAAACATCTACTTAGTGGTTCCTTTCATGCATTTATTTTATGTAAGCTTGTATTGTTTGACAATTTCAAACAGAAACTCTGTTTCCTGAATAGTAGCAGGCCACCAAGTTTTTAAAAGTAAAACTGTGACATTTCCATAGATATGTATGCTTCAAAGGAAAAAAAATGCTTCAAAGGATCAAAATTTGACAGGATAGGCTACTGCATTCCTATATATGGTGTCTATGTTGATATTCAACAATTCAAACTTGTTCTAATCAGATAGCTGGTAAGATAAACACAATTACAAGAGAGCAATCGCTTCGTGATCTTGGACAGCTGGAACAGGATCTTGTCTTTGGTGATGCTGGTTCAAAGGAAATTATCAATTTTCTTAGGACGAAGCAGGTGATTGTTTTCGTGTTTCTCCGAATTCCAATTTCACCTCATGCAAGCTGTTATTTAATAATACCAACAACTCCTCACCCCATCCCACCTCACCCCACCAAAAAAATCTGTGTAGGATGCAACAGCTGAAAACAAGCTGCGGTTGATGATGATTTATGCTTCAGTTTATCCAGAAAAATTTGAGGGTGATAAGGCAGCAAAGCTCATGCAGGTTTGAAAGTCATACCTTATTCCCAAAATATTCCAGTTTTATTATCTGGAGCAATGATGATGAAACAAAAATAAAGGAATTTTTTATGATACTTACACATGAGAACATCTCACATATCACCACCTGTTCACCTATAAAACAAATGTAATAACACGACTTCATTTCCTTTGTCTCCTTTTCCAAAATATATATGTTTACTATATCTATGTGCTACCTCCATCCACAAAAAGAACAGTGTTTATAATGCCGAATCTGAATTCCAAACATTACTTTTCTCATGAGACAAAGGGAGTAATATATATGTCTGAATCCAGTTTGAAGATGAAACATTCACCATATTTTCATAATTATAAGGCTTAAATGCTACGGAGTATATATTTTTTGGTCAATGAATGAACACACACAACTTGTGACAAGGTTTGCGTGGAATTTTGTTGTTCTTTACCCTCAGTTGGCAAAACTATCAGCTGAAGATATGAAGGCAGTGAAAAACATGAGAATGCTGGAGGCTTCCGATAATAGAAAGACCTCAAATGGAGGTTTCTCCCTAAAGTTTGATTCACAAAAGGTATGTATATCACACATGAAAGATACCTACTCAGTGAAGATTCATGGCACTCAGTTACATAAATTTGACCTGAGAATTTTTACAATCTGTTGGTTTCCTTTTAGAGGAAGAATGCAGCTCGGAAAGACCGAGCTGGAGAGGAAGAAACATGGCAGCTTTTTCGATTTTTCCCTGTGGCAGAGGTCTGTTTACAGTTGTCTACTTTTCGATGTTGTATATGCTACTCCCTACCTTATTAGTGATTGGCAAATGGTCATATTTCCATGGATTGTGTGTTTATTTTCAGGAGCTGATTGAGCTGTTGTATAAAGGTGAACTGCCAAAGGATGAGTACCAATGCATGAACAATGCCGGTCAAGGGGTAGTTAATGTAGATACAAAGGCTGCATCATCAAGGACAAAAGCAAAGCCATCTGAACCTACTACTACTACAGGTCCGCGGTCAATGAGATCGAGGAGGACACCAAACTGGGCTCGCTCTCGTACTTCTGATGATGGTTATTCCAGGTATACACTTACCACTTACCTCCTTAACAAAAGTCTTATTAGAAAAAAGATAGCATAGTCAACTACATTATAATGCACATTGGGTCAAACTACTCAAGTCACTTAGCTAGAGTCTTGGCCAAGGTTTTATTAACACATGTGTCCCTCTTTAAAATTTCCATTTGGGGATTTTAACAACCAAAACTGTGCCCCAACCTTGAGTCTAACGGGAAAATACCCTTGTTTATATCATTTATAAGTACATACTTGTAAATGAGGCACCTCAAGAGTCAAGTTCTTTCTCTACTTTTGTTAGTGACTCGTCTGTGAGAAGTGGATCTGTGGATTCTAAGAGGATGGGACAACGCATTTTTGTGTTTGTAATTGGCGGTGCAACCCGCTCTGAGGTATGAAAATGCATTCAACATTTACTTTTATCTCTCATTTAGCATCCATTGCTAGATAAATAAATTAGAGGGAAAATGGGGGTGAGGCTAAAGATGTAGTTCAAGCGCAATTAGAATATTTCTGCTATGCATTCAAACTCAACTTATTTATATGTTTCTATTATCTAAAGACTAAGAAGAAATCTGAATTATGTAAGATTTTGAGGTTTCTCTTGCATCAAATTTGACTTACTTTCATATTTCAAAGTAAAACCAGACATTTTTTTTTTTTGAGAGTAAGTAAAACCAGACATTAAAAAGATCACTTTCCTTTAGCATTTTGGTCCTTGAAATTTTTATGCTTGCTATCATTGTTGTTGTTGTTGTCTACAGCTTAGAGCTTGTCACAAACTAACAGCCAAATTTAGGCGGGAGGTCGTCCTTGGCTCAACTAGTCTAGATGATCCACCTCAATATATCACGGTAATCCTGATACTATTATCTTTCTGTAGGACATGTGGATTGACGATCATCACTTCTAATCCTCTCATGTATGTATATTCTGCAGAAACTGAAATTGCTCTCAGAAGCAGAACTCTCCATTGATAACATCAGAATCTAGAATGGTTTGAACTTATGAAGTAAATTTTGTCTGCAAAAAAAGCAGGCTTGTTTGACCTATTCATTTTTTGTATGCACTAGCAAAGTTGCAAAGTAAATTTCTTCGGTGTGATATTGAGAGTTTGTATATTTGTATATGTTGTCATGTACAGATTAGAACCGGGCATTGACAGAGTGTGCCTCAACCATTTCCCTTCAATATCAAAGTCTAATTTGCTTTATTATTTGAGATTAATTATCATTCGGGAAAATTGAGTTTGCACTTGTCCTCATTTAAATGAGTTGTTATATCGTGGGATTGGTGCTTTGTGCATATTGTACTTCCATGCAGTAGGAACGGTGTAAGTGTGAGCAAGTTTTGTTTAACTTATGCTACATGGGTGCTTGGTGTGATTCATGGTATACTTTTATGTAACTTATACTATATCATTTTGATATAAATGCCATTATAAAAGATGTAAATACATATGAATATATAATGTGCAAAAGATTTTAATATATGTAGTGTATATTCAGTGTAAATTTGATACGTTACAACGTAAATGATATTATAAATGTTTCAAAACATGTTATTAACTTGTAAATGCATTACAATGTAAATGATATTATAAATGTTTTAAAACATGTTATTAACTTGTAAATCTAATAACGATCGCACTATATAATTTGTGCATTGAACTTGGATCACATTTTCTAAATTCTTTGAATTTACTTCAAAGCACCAGAAGTGGAGTTAATGTCAAATATTTAATCTGAATATGTGGTGCAAATATTTTAATAAAAAAATTAAATTAGTAAAAGTTTTTTCGAATGCTAATTGATACAGCCCCAATAGGGACAAAACACAAGTGTACAAAACACAATGATAGTTATTCATTTCTTTAAAACTATTTTTAGGCATTCATTTCTCTTACCAATTAAGATTGGTTGTCATTGTATGTGTGGTGTATCTAATTTCTTATGTCTGGGTTTGTGTGCATTTTTATTGATTTGTTAAAATGTTTTAATTTCATTATTTTTAATTATTATGAAGGTGTTTAATATAATGACAGTTTTCTTCATAATGTTCTACAAAAAGTAATTTTCAGACGTTTTTACTTTTATTGGATAGTTCTATTTATCTTTTTGGTTAAATATACATCTTATTGTGTCACCAGAAAGTAATTTTTTCTTTATTACGACTTTAGACTTAAATAAAAAGGCATAGGAGAATTCCACTCTAGACTTTGAAAAATACAGCACCGGTCGTGGGACGACTACTCAGAAAACTTAAGAATTTAGAACACTTGGACCATTTTCAATTACTAACTTGGAGTAATTGCAATTTTATATTCCTTCCGTCTCATAAAGAAGTTGCATTTTCAATTTACGATATTTTGATGGTGGTAAATTTAACCAGCTAACCAAAATTGATAAAAGATGAATATATAAAGTAAAACATTGAGTGCGGTTTAAGTTAACCAATTGAATAGTGAATGAGAACTTCGTTTTGTGACGGAGTTAGCAATAAGTAGCTAATAATTGAAACATTGTTTTTCCTTTCGCATGAGAAAGCTAATTTAATCGAAAGGAACTACTAGCTTTAAAAAAAGAAAACCATTAAATATATTACGAGTATTATTAATAATACATGAAGTGGAAGAAGTTTGACGGTTTTCCTACCGGATTTTTAAAAATAAGGTGAAATAAGTTATAGATAATCATAGAAGTATCTTTTACTTTGAAATTAGTTTTACTAGAAATGCTGATGGGGCAAATCAAGTCATAACTAGCTAATCATTGAAAATGCCTTCAATATAACATGTGTTTCCCTAATACAAGTATATGATTACATATACTCCGTAGTATGAATAATAAATAATAAATGAAGGGAAAGAAGTTATAGGTAACCATAAATTTATAGAAGTCCCTTTTATGCTTTTAATTTGAAAATCATTTTGCTAAATATGTTGATGTGACAAGTCAAGACACGAGAACAATTAACTAACCATTGAAAATGCTTTTAGGAGATTAGTTCACACAATTCTTTGTTTGAACTTAAAAAAATAAAATTACCCTCAATAAACACGTGTTTCCCTAATATACAGTTACATACGGAGTATATATTTTTCATAATGATGCATAATATAGTTAGTGTCTTGTTCTTGTAGATTTCCAAATTGATTTTGTTATCATGTCTTATTCACGTCAATTACTATCATTAATAGATTTAATACTATCATCCGTATCGCATTAGTTGCAATATTGAAATATTTACAATGTTCATGTATTTTACTTTGACTTCATTTTATTTATTAATGTATATGAATTATTATTTTTGAAAAATATTGTTAAATTCGTCTCATTACTAAGTTTTATAATCTGATTTTTATTTTATTTTTACTGATACGAAATTAAATATAATGACGGTCAAAAATGTGCATTGACAAATATGAAAAAGGAATGTTACAATTAAAAAAGAAGTATTTTATATTTTTCTTTTCTCAAGATTCCAGCAAAAACAAGACCTCTGTCTGCGCCAGACAGTTTCTGATAGAATGAATGGCTTTGGTGCACATAATTTGCAAAAAGTTATAAAAATATGGGAAAGTTCCCGAAATGGGACTAAAAAAGTTCGAAAATTCCAAAATAGGACTGTCATGTTTTTATTCCCAAAATAGGACTAATTACTGCCAAATTTGGAAAATACTGCCATGTTTGAAGTCTGATACTGTCAAAACATGGCAGTAATTAGTCCTATTTTGGGAATAAAAACATGGAAGTCCTATTTTAGAATTTTCAAACTTTTTTAGTCCCATTTTGGGTAATATCTCTAAAAATATACAACCGCCCACCGTGGGGCTCGAACCCACGACCACAAGGTTAAGAGCCTTGCGCTCTACCAACTGAGCTAGACGGGCTTGTTGACACATTATTACAACGATAATATATATATATGTATAAAACAACATG
The DNA here is from genome assembly GCA_945859915.1 of Cuscuta epithymum. NCBI lineage: Eukaryota > Viridiplantae > Streptophyta > Magnoliopsida > Solanales > Convolvulaceae > Cuscuta > Cuscuta epithymum. Next base: position 817,498 of record CAMAPF010000406.1, on the reverse strand, counting down.
GTTACTCATGCACGAAATAAGAACACACACATGACCAAAATAGAGGTACAACAACAATCAAATATTAATTTCAAAAGGGAGATTTCCTAAATAGGGTTAAATAAAATTAAAATAGGATTATCTCTTCCTATTCTACCCTTTCCCTTGTCATTCTTAATAAGATTTTTTAAATAATAATAATAATAAAACATAAAAAATTTAAATAAAATAAAATAAAAAACATACAAAATAAATAAATAAATATATAAGCCTCTACCACCACCGCAGGCACTTTCGAGCACCACCACCTACGATCACCGGAAAAGAATGTCAAGTTGCAAAAAATTGTCATCATGATGACAATTTTAAAAAGAATGATGGATAATTTCAAAAAATGTCACTTTCATGATATAAATTTTTTAATGTTGCAATTATTTAAGAACGGATGTGACTAGGTGTCATTATTGAACGTCACGTGCCTACCTCAACACTCTCTTTTATTCTGGTTCTGACTTAAGATAGACATGATAGCAAAAATGATTTTATGCTTTTGGTAATTGTAGTCATATTTTTGCCTATAAATTCTTTTTTGGTAATATTTTGAAGAGATATCTTCATCTATTAAGTGTCAAGAATATTTCTGGATGTACTAAAAAACACAGTATATTTGGTTTATCTTTTATAAAAGTGTTTTAATTTTGATTTATTGATGGAAAATTGTTTAATGCGTCTTACTTTTTAAAAAATATAAAAGCAGGACCGTTTTTTAGGGGTTCAATAGGTTATCCAGAATAGGACCCCCAATTTTATGGGGCCCCAAAATTTTAAAATTTTATTAATATTATATAGTAATATTATATATTAACACTAATAACTAAAATATAGTTACCTAGTGAGGAAGAAAAATATAGATCCATCATTTTTTCGTTGGTCCTTTTACTCTTTTAGTTCTCTTTTAATCATTATTCAATTGATTTGAGTATAAGTATTTAGATTGAGGTTTTTTAAAACTTTTTATATTAATGTGGGGCTCCGTTTCTACATTTTGAACCGGGGCCTTCAAATTTATTGGAAGGCCCTGTATAAAAGTTTGTAATTGTGAAGAAATTAAATAAGGGTAAGCTTGAGATTTTTTTACATAATATATATGGTCTTGATTTAAAAAATCAGAGACAAAAATTAGTCAAAGTGACATTATTATATATCTAATGGAGGAGTTTACTGTTTGCACTAAATTCATGTTGTGCCACTTTACCACACTACCACATCATACTAACATGCATGGATACCAATTATAGGTGAACTACCCCTAATGGCCTAATACGTTCTCTCTTTATGTTATCCATTGCACTTCCATGAAGCTCGTTTAGACTCTGAATTACCTTCGCGTTAGCCGTGTTGGAAAAATTCGATCTTTCTCGTTCTGTAAAATTAAGTACATAGACACTTCAAAATTAAAGACTAATGAAAGCACATAAGTATAAGTGCATAACTCTTCAAATCTTGGTTACTCACTGTACAAAAGTATGAGATATATACACTTTCACAAGCTTCTAGAGAGTTCTATACTTCTATAGAATTCTCCGAAACGTTACAGATTACACTTCTCTAAAAAGTTTTAGAATATGTTAGAACATCTCCAGTTAAGGAGGGAACCCAGATTCTAAAATAGTCGGCACATGAACGTGGTCCGCTAACACTGCGGCAGTGCCTCAATTTCAACAACTTCTCTACATGTCGGAATGATTTTATCATTTTATGGATAGAATAGCAACCATTCTATGTTGTTACGCACCACAATACCACGCTAGCTGCTCCATTTTCTTTGTCTAAAGCCCCCGTTGACGTTAACTGTTCCTTACCTCCCAAAATTACACTTGGGATTCAGACGGAGACTCTTGACTAAAGTTACTACTACCTCCGTCCCAAATTGATTTGCAAATTTGACTTTTCTTGGTCAAACAGTTTCATTTTATTTGCTTAATTAGGGTGTCAAATTTTAATTAGATTCTAATTTGGAGTTTTCAACTTTGAAGAGATTTTAATGTAGTTTCTGAATATATAAATTTTAATTATTAAAAATTGAGTTAATTATTGATAGAGAGAATTGACTTTTATTATTGATTGACAAAAAATATTGACTTTGCAAAACAATTTGGGACGGAGGGAGTATTATAAATTACTTGACTAAAGTTACTGCTACAAGTTACTTGACTAAAGTTATTATTACAGTCACTACATTTAGGAGTTCATATTTTTATAAACAACGTTTATTTTAGATCTCTTTAGATCTCTTACTAATTATTTGAAAATTGTTGATCATAAATATTTCTAAATTTTTTATTTGATTTTTTACTTTCTATTTCAAATTGTTTTTTTTTCATTTTTGTATTTTTATTTTTGAGTTTGTTATTATTTAGATCTAATGTTGTGTGCACTTGTTAATGTTTCTAATTATTTTCACATTCTTAAAAAACTTAAAAAAAAAATGTACTTATATTTCTTATTTATATTTTAGATTTATCAAAAATATTCTACTTTACATATCTCATACTCCCTCCGTCCCATTGGACTTTGTCAACTTTCCGTTTTTTGTTGTCCCAAAAAACTTTGTCACTTTCTTATTAAAGCAACTAATTTGTGATTCTGCACATTTCTCTCTCCTCTGCACAAATCTCAACCACACAGTTTTTACTATTCTTATTTCTTACCTCCTTTGCACTTGGCAAAGTCCACCGGGATGGAAGTAGTAAGTTTTAATGACTCAAATAGGACTAATTGCAAAGTTTATTGCATATATAGGACTGCTTATGGAAGTGGAGTTTCATAGGACTAAATTCAACATAGATGGACAAATATAACCCTGCTTTACATTTTTTAATTAAAAAAAAAAAGCAAATTAGAAGAACAGTTGAAACCGTGAGGAGTCAACTGCCGGCAGTAGCACTACCACCGTCGAAGCCAGAGCCGCCCTGCTGCCCTCACCGGCACTGACTACCACAGCACTCGCCGGCACCGTCAGCCCATGTCCTTGTCGGCGCCGCCTATCGCCTCCCTCGCCGGTACTGTTGCATCTCTGCCGGTGCATCATCGTTATTCAACACCGCCCAACCGGCGTTACCATCCGCCTCTGCCGCCGCCATCCTATCATCGCCGTTGCGCCCTATGTTGAATCCTGGGCCACCACTTCATCTTCGAGCAGTGCCGCCGCCGTCATACCCCGCCTCCAAAAATATGCCATTAAATTAAAAGATTTGGCTTGAAGATTACCTTCAAATATGTCCTTAAAACAAATTTTCAGATCTACCATAATGATGACAGATTTATATTGACCGATTTACACAAAATTGTCATAATCTTGGCAAAATATGAAATCCACAACTAAATTTCTGAAAAACAAAAAAATTTATGTGAACAAACTTTCTGCCATGAACAAGTGTTTCAGATCTGCCAAAAACTTGGCAGATTCAACTCGACATAGTAAAAACCTGCCATAAATTTGGCAAAAAAACGAAAAACATGAAGTAAATAACCAAATATTCAAACAACTAATTTTTTTTTATGGAACAAGTATTTTAACTTAACCAGAAATTAGAAAAACGAAGCTATAGACAAAAAATAGAAAACCCAATTTATACAAAAGCATTTCTTCCATAATATGATTGTAAATGTACACATTTCTGCCATAAACTTGGCCAAATCTGAAGCAATCATCCAAAAAGTTATGAAAATTGAAATTCTTTTAAAAATATGAAATTATAAATCAAAAAATCGAAATTCTTTTAAAAATCTGAAATTATATATCAGAAAATCGAAATAGAAGTCTAAAAAACTGGGAAAATCATTTCAAAATTCAGAAATATGGAAGAAAATCGAAAAGAAGAAGAGGAGGAAGAAGAAGAGAAAGAAGAAGAAGAAGAAGAAGAAGAAGAGGAGGAGGAGGAGGGGGGATGGAGGAGAACATCAATGGCGGAAATCTATCGATCTTGTGCACAGGGCGAAGTCGGCGGTGATGCTAGGGTTAAATCGGCAGATCGGAGATGATGAGGGAGCAGTTAACTCCCGATCTGCTTTGGGTGGGTGGAGGAGTCGGTCGATTATGTTTGTAAATGAAGAGAGAAAAGGGAAATTGGGTACATGGGCAAATTTGAGATGCAAACTTTCGTATGTTTAGGAATAGGAGTATATTGGTCCTATTAAGAGAGGAAAATATATCAAGTCCTATTTTTGCATTTCACTCTTATTTTAGTCCAATATAGGACTCTAATTTTGTATACTAGTTTTAATTTGTCTGATGAATAAAACTTTCACTTTTCTATTTTTAGAAAAATTAAACTTTTATTTATTATTTTCAACTTTTGATGATTTTTCATTTTCCCCCAACTTTTGATGATTTTTCATATTTCATGGAGACCTACTTTCTCATGGTGGTCCATTATTGAAAAAAAAAACTAATTTTCAGTCGCAAATGTGTCAAGCATTACTAAACGTAACTGTCCCAACTCCCAAAAGCATAATTTCATGTACTGAAAATTAAGATCACATTTGTTTTTCCCTGAAAATAGATCACATGTGTGTACAAATAACTGTTTCAACACCAAAATGACTATGTTTGTGAACACATTTATTATGATCTTTACAAATTACATGTTGCCAACTTGCCACTTGCATTTTCCCTACTTTTTAGATATTACTCTTTTAATTACACATTATAATTTAGATTTGTATCACATCCTTTGTATTGTTTATTCTGTTTACGTTCTTTATATGTTTTAATACTGATGTATCAAATCATTTGACACAGTTTCTTCAATTAAAGTATGTCCTACATTCATTAGTGAAGGTACTAATAATCTAGAGTAGTTGATAAAAAACGAAGGTAAAAGAACAAAGAATGCTATACTCCGTAGTAGATAAAACAAAAGAGTAATGAAGTCAAGCTAATGTCCAAATTAAGAAAATGTTCAGTCTTGGAGTATAACAAAGACTCAATAAGGAAAATACACCTTTACAAAATGAAACAGATGGAGAGCCCGTTTGGAGAACTCTGTTTTCGGCTTATCAGGCTTATCAGCCAGCTTTTTCACCAAACACGTAACTTTTACTTTCGCGCGCTGAATTGTGTAATAAGCCAAAAAAGTAAGGTTGGAGTTACTTTTCTGACTGTATTGGCTGAAGTTACTGTAGAGGACCATTTTAGCTATTTTTACATATAATTTTTTCTTTAATTTATTAATAAAATATATTTTTAAAATATTTTTTTCTTAAATCAGCAGAATCAGCCAAAACAGCCACTCCAGCCAGAATATCATAAATTTCAGCAGAATCAGCCAAAACAGCCGATTTTGGTGCTACCAAACGGGCTCGGAGTGTTTCCAATTTTCCCCAAAATTTCGTAAATAAAAAAATACGGAGGTCAAAAGAATGAATTTTGAAAAGATTATTTTTTACTTCATATGAACTAGCTCAAGCCAACTCAGAAGCTTACAAATCAAACGCTATCAATCTTGAGTTTGCTTAGCTTAAAAAACCGAGCTCAAGAAGCTATTTCAAACTCAGATCCAAGTAGCAAGTAGGTCACTACAGCAAGAGTTATGTTCATTTACAGCTTTAGTTCGAACGACCCACACAAAAAACTATGGTTCCTTTAAAGTAAAAAGCAAACTATTCTATTGCTCCTGCTTTCTGTACTCAATCCCATAATGTTTAGTACTCTCTAAACCAGAATTTCACAAAAAGGAAATGAACAGCTAATGAAATGAAATTAGTCCAACATATACTACAGAGATTCTCACCTTCAGAAATAATACAACAATGTCTCTACTCAAATTCTCTCAGTTTTATATTCCTTGCAAAATGGCCTTTACAAGTATACCTCATATCAACAATACTCTTTCTATATATGCACATAAGCCTCCCTCCAGATAAACCACCAACTGCGTTGCCTGTTGATTTAAATGTTTGCTAATCAAATGTTGGAAAGTTTTCATGACAACTAGGGGGGAGTTGGTAAATTACCATGAAATGAAGAACAATTTTGCAGTCAAAACTCTGTACTGGCATGTACACACACTTAACATTCTAGAAGAAACTGTTTGTATCCAGGCCAGCTGCAACCTGTGTACCAACCCAATACACCTAGGATAGCATCCACTCTGGTACATGCAGCAACCTGGAATAAATTGAACAATTCCTAGTTAAAAGCTTTTTTCCTGCTTGTTTTAGGGGGGCAAGACATTGTATTGTCAACCGTACCAAATCATCCATGCTTGCTGCAACATGGAATAACATCACAGCCATTCCTTTCTCTCTGTTAACCTCTGCCTGTAAGGAAGTGCAATATGATTGTTTTTTAGAAGGAAAAAAACAAATACAATTATAGGAGTACATAAAACTCTAAGTTTTCAAAAGCATGGGACGAGGCACCTAAAAGTCTTGCACGTGACACATCCTTTTAAAACTCGACTACATGTATTGATTTAGAGACATATCATGTGTACCATAACTAATAAGTAATAACACTGTCATAATTGAAGACTTATTTCATATTCAGTTTGTAGGGTAATAGACTTTGAAAAAATACATGTTTTTATGTTTAGGCTCTAGAGTAATAAAGTTCAAATGAATACGTATATATACTGTTTCGGAAAATAGAGTTTTAGTTATTTGGTACATTAGGTTTAAAAGATAAAAGGCTTATTGTTCCAAATAGTTTTCCTTCAGGCAGTAGCCATTGCATCGCATGGGTTTAAAAACTAGCTCATCATAGAAATTAAAATTGTTCTTCCATCACAACCATTAAAGGGGATAAGTTACAAACATCACAACTCTCTGTTTATCGACTCACCACACATGAGCATATTGAGACATGCACTGCAGCCAATGTTGATGTCACATCAGCCATCATGCCTGAAAATCATATTGTACAATATATAATGTTAGTCACCATGACATATGGAACTACTGTAATCATATGTATATTTTATTCAAAAAGATTTCCATTATTGCTCTCCTTTGGCAAACAGATGTATTCACAGCTCCTAAAATCTTCTCAATAAAACACTTTTAACCTAACAAAGATATGTATTTCAATACTACACCAACAGATGTGAACGAACCAAGGTAAGCATATGTATATATAGGTTTCGGATCAAATAAAAACCACTCTTAACGTGAAAACTGAAACCGTTCACTTTTTCCCCAATGTGATGCATATTAAGGTTGATCTGTTGCACATTTTGAACTTCAGTCGAACCATGCTAAATAAAAAATGCGGTGACATTTTCGTAAATAAGCCAAAGTTTTCTGTCAATGCGAAAAAGTGCAACATAGAAATCTATTAGTGCATCACACTGGAAAAAGTGCACCCAACACACACACATAAACAGTTCATTAACAAATTGACTGTACCAGATGTACACTAAGCATTTCAAGCTCATATAGTATACATTAAAATCTTAAGAGCTCATAAATGAGACCTAATCAAAGTCAACTTATCATCATATTTTGAACACTTGAGGACATACAATGTGTCACCTCGGCATGCCATTTTACTATATAAGTACTCTGCAATTAATTAGGATCACATTTTGTGTGAGATAGATTAGATTATGTCATTGAGTATATATGTTTGGGAGTAGATTTAAAATTATCTAGGTATATACTTCACCCTTTCTTAATTAATTGAAATGGTTTGACCATCACACTTGACCTGTTGACCATGCACAACTTTGACCATTAATATATTTAATTGACTATTCAATACAAAAATATTAAACATCATATTTTGTCATGTTGCATTGAGATAAATCTAAAAAATCAATATATAATTTGCTTATGTAATAATGCAAAAAATAAAGTCAAAGTAGAGTATATGAATAGTATAAAAGTCAAACTATTGCAACTCATAAAAAACGGAGGTAGTATAATACATCCAAGCCTTAATCCCAAAAGATTTTGGGGTCGGCTATCAACGGAGGTAGTATAATGTTTAGAAAAATAAAGTTTATGTTATTCTGTACAGGAAAAGTATACATGTGCCATTATACTAGGAAACTACTGTGGAAAATGAAAAGAAATAGTAGAAAGTATAACCTTTTCGGTCCATGCATACTACACAAAACCACTGTATGGAATGCCCTTCAAGGTTGTTCCATGACGTGACCTTGCTGGCGAGCCAGCCATCCAACCCAGGGTACACCTCCTGGTACATAGGAATGTTAGCTTGAATTACCCTTCCAACGCCATTCCCCTGTGAAAAAGTCTCTCCTTCACCCTTCAAGCTCACGTGATGCAGATGCTTACTGAGTTTACCATTCACCTTGGGTGTCTGGATGCTACTACTGCAATCAAAAGGATCTCCTTCACCTTTCATTATTGCAAATGGCATTTTCACTACATTCTTTAGAATCTTTTCTGGTGTGAATTTAGTCTCTTTAGAAGAATAAATTGCTTCTCTTCCACTATTGTCACCACATTCAGCAGCAAATTGAATCACTGATTCTGCAGTTATTTCAGATGCTGATAGAGCAGCTTGCTCTCTTAAAAACTGAAGCATAATAAATCTTGATAAGTATGGGTATTATTTAACAGATGCAGGATGAAAAATATTATCGAGTGTTACGAAAAATGAGCATACTTTCATAATCTTGTGCCTGGCACTATGCGTTTTCGCATGCTGCAACCAATGTTTATGTCTTCGAAAAGCAGATTTGTTTGAGAGGCCCTGAGAAAAGTGGGAATTAAGGACTTGTAAAGTACGGATGCATCTTTGCACTAGTGGCATATACTCCATCCCAAAAAGAGTCGTGTTCCAAGAAATATTTTCCGAAAACAAAAAGTCCAATTTTGAAATTCAACTTTAATTTTCTAAGCAAAAATGCAAAATTCCATTAAAGAATCTTGGAATTAAATTTCAAGGGTATAAATGACGAGTCATAATTGTACAAGTTTGTTCCTTGATTGAGTTAACTAAAACAAAAGTTTTACCTTAATCAAACAAGACTCTTTTGGGACATAATAAATACTTCACTCTCATTTCCACCCTTTTGGAGTGTTTTTTCTTCTTTCTTGTTCCCTTTTACTTGGGTGAGTAGGGTAAGAGTGCACAGGATATATAAGACTGAGAAGAAACTCACACTGTAGGTGATGATCTCCACAACTTCAGCATTGGCCAGCACATGCACTGGAGAGACAATATTGCCATTCACCTACAGAAAGCAATAATCAAATGGCATATTGGCACAAGATGCATACAAATGAATAGTAAACTAGTAACGAATGAAGTACCTTTGCAGCTACCATTTTGTTACCAATTTCAGTGTGTATCATATATGCACAATCAATTACAGTAGCCCCCTCCGGTAGATTTTTAATCTGTATGCAACAATAGTATTGCATTGAAAGTAAACAACATAAAAGATTCATGTTTAATAAGCACACTATCTTCACCTCTCCCCTGGGTGTAAATACAAAGACACGACTGCCTAAAAGATCCCTTTTAATGGTGTCCACAAATTCTCTAGAGGTTATATTCCCAACAAACTCCTCCTGCCACTCTCTGATTGCATTGAGCCACCCAATCTGAATAAAAGAACTATGAGATATAGCTACAGTTAATTAAAATGCATGCACAACACATGCTCTAAGCCTTTAAAATAGAAACATAACAAGGGAATAAAAGATTGTGATTTTGTGAAGGCAAAAACTATGCTACCCTAAGAGCAACATTGGCATTGTTGAGACATGCTGTCTTCGCACGAGAAGAACCGTTGTGAACAGCATGTGCAATTAAACCATTAAGAGCCTTCCCACTATAATGTGCAGCAATGCCCCGCTCTGCTATTAGGTCCATCTCATCAGTTCTTATCTGCCAATGAATACACATACAGAGAACTATGAATACTTGTGTCTGTGCGGCTGTGCCTATGGTGCAAAAAGGAAAGAATTCTTGTTGTGGTAAGTTTATACCTGTACTTCCAAACGCAGCATGCTTTCATAAAGAAATGGAATCACAGTTGTATGCAGACTCTGATAGCCATTAGGCTTTGGAGTAGCAATATAGTCTTTCATCTGTTAAAGGAAAGGAAACAAATTTCCTAATAGCGTGAAAGAAACACCTTTGCTAAATTGGGAGTGAAAACAAGTGTGTCAGAGATGTTCATCCAAACATACAGCTCGAGGTATAGGTGTCCAAATTCCGTGTACAAGTCCAAGTACATGGTAGCATATCTACGGGGGAAAACAAATTATGAGAAAGCTAGTAACTGAAAGTCTAAAGTCCATCTATAGTTCAGTAAAAAACCAAGTCCATATCAGGTAAAAGAGATGTTTCGAACTTCAATAATTTCTATTCATCATGCTTGATTTTTTTCGAAATATTATCGGACAAAATGCAAGAAAAAAGTCAAACAGAAGGCCAAACTCAAAAAGGCAGGGCATGAGTGTGTGTGTAGTACCTGCTGCGCGTTACAAAGCGGGCCCACTCCAGCACAAGATTTTTGTTTTATAATAATACGAATCTGGTAAACCAACAAAATAGAAGCCTGAGAAACAATCGAACACTATGCAACTTCTATAATGAGCCAGTCATGTTCCAATAAAAAGAATAAACCTGTGCAGTCTGGTTGACTTCATTTATTGAACTCTTAGATTTGATAATACCTTTGTAGATACTGCACATGAGTAGATTATTAAGTCAATGGATTAAAATGAGTGATGACCAAATTCATTTCATGTGGATTTTTTATTAGAAAACATGAGTATCATCTTTTAATTTTTCTTATTCGCTCTTTATCCAAAAGAAGAAAGCATGCACACTAACACAACTATGGTGGATAAATTCCTTAGATAACCATGTATAGAGAAAATGAAGCATCTAGCTGAAGAAATTGGTGCTCCCACGGTCCCACTTAGAACAGAAGAGTGTATGAACTATTTACCTATTTGTTTTCTAGTACCTCAAATACGGAGAAAAACTTCTGGTTGTTCTCTATAACACCATGTTGTTCATGGAAACTGGTATGAGCAAGTAAACACTAAGCACTATCCAAATAACTCCATAAATCCACACTATAATTGCTAATTTACTCATATAGTATCAATAGAGAAACAAATAAAAAAAACTACTCTTGAGCCCCTGGGTGCAAAGACCTTAAGTGTGATCCATAAAATGGAAATATAGAAAAGAGAAAGATCAAAATATACATCAAATGGAGGAAAGTAGAGATTTGGATCACCTGTAAGGTTGTTTACACAGTGATCGGATCTCAGTGCTTATTGTCATGAAATCCAGGAATTGATCATCCTCAATTTTCTTTGTTAGTATTCTCTTTGCCTAAACAACAAAAAGGCACCACATGTGTGAAAACATACAAGGAATAAAATCTCAAAAGAGTCCTTACCTCTAAGAGTTCTTTCTCATGCTCTTTATCAAGTTCAGCAATTCTTCTCTGTATCTTTGCAAAATCTTGGGCATTTGTGTACATGAATGCAAGATTTTCAAGTTCAGACTGCGATGAATAAATTTAACTAGGTAATCAATGGTTCAACCATACATAGAAAAGGTTCAACACTTCAACCATACATTTTGAAAAGCATTTAAAAAAAGGTTTAACCATACATAATAGAGGAGAGGAGATTGAATCTATAGAATGCCTATCAATGATTTCCAACATGCAACATAACTGAAGCATGAATCAGAATGATTGTTTTGAACCATTAAGTCAACAATTACTAGTTGTAAATAGAGCTGCCCAGTATACTACAACTCGCACGTAGAAAGTTTCATACAAGAAAATGGTACTGCTAGAGGCAAACAAACCAAAAACCAAGGGCTCCAAATTGAGATGCAGGCTACTGCCCACTAAACAGTGTAATTGAATTTGGTCACATATATCTTAGATGTCACATGTGACACTATAGTGATTATATAATCCAGAGTGCATGTAACGAGAAATATATTATATGAACTTTCAAAAAAGCATACAATTATTAACATGTCATAGAAGTATGGAAGTTATGTAGCAGCATGAATAGAGGCACCTTAATTTGGTACATCCCAAGCAATTTTGCCAGAGGAGCAAAAACCTGCAGTGTCTCTTCAGCAATGTTGGACTGGACACAAAAAATAATAGTAACTATCAATCACAAGTCAAAAGAATACATGAAAAATAAGAATAAAATATATCTACACCTGCTTATGGGGAGGCATATGTGAAAGAGTACGCATGTTGTGCAATCTATCAGCCAATTTGACAATTATTATACGGACCTAAAAGATGACACTTTCAGTCTCTCTTTACAGAAATCAAGAAAGCAAGAAGCTAGATTCAAATGTGTGTATCATGTCACCTCCTCAGTCATGGAGAGAAACATCTGTCGAAGGTCATCAGCTTTGACATCTTGAGCAGGATGGTTTTGATCCTTATACTTGATCTTTCCAAGTTTGGATACCTTAAACCGCCAAAAAAGGAATGGTATTTATAAGTTTATAACACAATCAAGTGAGTCAAAAATTACTGAGTGCACTACGAGATTACCTTGGTCTCCCCTTCTACAATGCGGCGAACAGTAATACCAAATTCTCGCTCTATTCTTTCAAAGGTAACAACATTTGTATCTTCAACTGTATCATGCAATAATCCAGCAGCAATTGATTCCCAGTCTAATTCCTATTAAATGCATTTTTTAAAACTTTAAAACAGAATAATATAATACAAGTACACAACAGTAAAAAAATGTGCTGTTACAATATGTATAACAAACCAGTTCTCCAAGAATTTGTGCTACTGCAACTGGATGTATGATGAAGGGCTCTCCACTACGTCGCTTTTGACCATCATGTGCTTCAAAGGCTAACTGTAAAGTAACAGGCAGTAATATTCAAACTATCTGTTTACCCACCCATGCTAATAAGCTGTAAAGATTGCTCCTGTTGCAAGAATAGAAAGGTAGAGAAAGAAACGTGCTGGAGCCCGCATTTAGGAAAGGTAAAAAAGGTAATTAGCATAAGTGGAGGAAGTGGGCTAAGAGAAAATTGTAAAATGACTAAGAGCGCAGAAAGTGCGAGTTAACAGATATAAACTTACGTTCAAGGCATTCCTGACCCACTCCAACTCCTTAGTGGAAAGATATGAGATAGTCAGTTGAAGATCCTGAGTAAGGAAGCTTAGGTAATCAGTTAAATCGTTCAAAATCCAGGCACTCACTGCACCGAAACTTCTTACAGAAGGTTTTATTTGAAAAAAGAAAGTATTATTTCACATCAGCGCACCAACCAACAACTAGAAACATCCCTCAACTCCAGGTTCTCTGACCTGATATTAACACTGGCATCACATACCTTCCACAAACTATCTGGAGATATTTCTTCTGACGGTTTTGAGGAAAAAGATAAGGAGCTGCATAATTTCCATTTGCTACTAGAATCTTCGCCAGGGTTGCACCGTCCTATCTCAGGGACATTACATATCTGGCACAAGTAAAACATGGAAAGGACACATAATATTAGCACCAAATATCAATGACTAACAAAATATAGAAAGCATTTGAGACTGCATACATCTTGATTCCCTTTGAGGCTAATCAAAGGCAGTAAGAATAGTGGCATTCGATAAGGAAACAAATTATAAGATAATTAATGTGGCAAGAAAGGCAATAGAAACCCTCAATCCTATAGAAGTATAGAATACTGATATGTAATTAAACTGAGAACTTTCATGATAAGAAAGTACTGAGAAAGGTATAAGCAAAATTTACTTAAATCAGTTAAATATACTTGCTAACACATCCATTCAGGTGAATTAGCCACAGCCAATAAACTTACACATCTGATGCTATTTCGTCTTCCTGTTTGTCCATAAGAGCCAAGGGAGAGCTGAGGAGGGTTGGTGGTGCTGGCGAGGAATCCAGTCAATGCCCTCCGAGCCTTCCATGCACAAGAAAGAACACCACAGTTGAACCTTCCGCTACCATCGCCATTCCATAAACTATGCATATTAAAACATTCCACTGGAACTGCAAGTTTAAAGAAAAGAAACTGAACTCCGGTTGACCAACTCATCCAATGAAATATCAAAATCCTGGAAATCTAGAATTGACAAAGCATCAACAGAAGATCAAAACCTCACCTGACATTGAAGAAACAGACGTCATATCTACACCGAATCATCCACGGGTACATAGAGTAATCACCTAACGAAAATCAAGAGCAAATAAAAAACAAACAACTCCATTTCAATCAAAAAATTAAAGCTTTACAATCAACAAGACATACAAACACGTCTGCTCTGCGCCCAGAACTGTCAGAGAAGGAGGGAACGGCATGGTTGGAGAATTGCACCGACAGAATCAAAAGACTCGCATTCAGTGGGGAGGACTGAGGAGTGCTTGTTGAAAGAAAAAGATTGCAAAACAGAAAAGAGCAGGGGAGAATTCACTGAAGAAATGAGGATAAGCGAAGCAAAGGGACTGAATTGAATGGCGATAAACTGGAGAGAGGAGGGGGTGGAGATGAAAAAGAATCCAAATTTAGCTCGGGCCACACCGATAAAGCTACTTTTGTAACGTATTTGGTGTGAATGAAGGAGTGTGGTTTGACTATGAGTAGTCCGGCATGCTCTTTGCCTCTTCGGTGTATCCACTATCCACCACCGAACAACCACCGAACAAACCTTACTAAGGTAACCTTTAACCATAGAGCCGTGGTTGGGTGGGAGTATGAATTTGATGCTCTTATCTTCATTCTTGAATTGATCTAACCTAATATTTGGTACTAACTTTCTGTCAGAAGTTCTCACTTTCCTTTTTGACGTCCCATTAGAAGGTTCTCATTTCCATTTTATGAAACAATTAACAATCTTAAGTGACAAATTATTCATTAATACTAACACATTATAATATATACCTATTAAAATTATTTCTCAAAATGTACCCGAAGTACTTTATTTAATTATCACCTAAATAATCGTGTCATTTTGCTATGGGAACCTTCCCGCGGGTAGTATATTATTTGATGATGAAGAGTTGAGACTCGTTTGATAGTTTACACCTTAAATTGTGCATGTAAAATGATTTGTACGAAGTACTCCGTATATGTTTCTCGAAGCAATCACTTTACATACTTCGTATAAGAGTAATCATCTGGTCGGGGCTTCCTACTCGAAACCATCATCCGACTGTCGCGTTTAAAGGTGGTTTTCGATAGTATTTTTTTATGAATTTTTTTGAGCATGTTCTATCTAAAATGTAGATTATGTCTATAAAATTTCAAGTTAAAATTCAACCTGGAATTCAGTTAAAGAAACTATTGAAAAACACTACGCCAAAATATATATGTATATATGGGGGGAGATCAAGTACAAAATGTGCTTATTGTGCAAATGTTTGTACGATGCACCTTGACGTTATTTGCATTGCATATTGAGTTCAAGGTGTTGCATATTATATAGTCATAAAATAGTAGTTGCACTTTAACGTTCAACGAGTTGCACCCTAGAAAAGTTAGGGTCTGTTTACTAACAGAAATATTTTCCAGTTTTCCGGAAAACTGGAAAACTGGAAAACAGAAAACAGGAAACATGTTTACCAAAGAAATTGCTGGAAAACTGGAGAAAGGAACAAAGAAAAACGCGTTTACCAAATCGTTTTCCAAAACGGAAAAAATGAGACATGTCTCTCTTTTCCTTAATGATTTGGAAAAATGACTTTTACTAGTTTTCCAAATTTGGAAAACGCAGATGCTACAGTACCGCTGCAATGAATTTGCATACTTACACCTAGTGGTGGGTCCGGTCCCGCTCCGATGTCCATTCCATTCCGGTACCTCCATCCTCGTACCTTACCCCTTACCCCTACCCTACCCTACGCACCCAACCCCACCCCGCGTACCCATTTTTCCCTATAATGACCCTACACCACCCCCTACCCCTACCTCGGCCCCACCCAGATTCACCCAACCCTATCGCCACCCCCCTACCACCTCGACCCTACCCCGACCCACCCTACCCTACCCCCACACGTATATTACCCCTTACCCCTTACCACATGCCCCCTACCTCGGCCCCACCCCACCGTCATCCTACCCCCACCCTCGTACCGCCATCCTACCCTCACCACCATCCTACCCTTCCCCTACCTTGGCCCAACCCGGATCCCAGGCCCACCCTACCGCCATCCTATCCAGACTCCCTACCCTACCCCTACCTTACCTCAACCCTACCCACTACCCCCACCCTTAACCGACATCCTACCCCCCACCCTACCCTTTCCCTGCCTCGGCCCCACTCTGCTCCCGGTTCCACCCTACCGCCATCATATCCCAACTCCCTACCCTACCCCTACCTTACTGATTGCATTGATTTTTGAGTGTTTATATTTTTACTTTTAATTACTTTTTATGGTGTGTTGTTGTGGTAATTGCACATTTAAGGTGCAATCATTTTATTTTTCTAGTTTGTTGTAATTTAGTAAATTTAGAATCATCTTGAGCAAGAAACAATCAAGAATCAACAAAGGATCATGGAAGGGATCTTACAAGATCAAAGGAAAGTGCAAGGGAACAAGAAATCATGCAAGAAATGTGATTTGGTGACTTACCCGGTCGGGTATAGCCTTTACCCGGTCGGGTATGAAGTGACCCGGACAAAAAGACGTGCAGAAAACACAAAATCGTGGGCAAAATATTTGATTTTGACAAATACCCGGTCGGGTATCTCAAATACCCGGCCGGGTATCCGGTGCAGCACCTTCAAAACACCTATAAATAGCCCCATTTTCCTTCACTTTTAATCATCCCTTCTTCCATACTCTTAAGCTCAGTTTAGAATAGTATTTTTTTATATTTTTATAGCATGTTTAGTCTCCAAATGAGGAGCTGAACTCTTCCATCTTGGTTTTGCTACTTTGAAGCTGAATGAATTTGTAAGTTGTGAGTTATTCTCTTTAATCTTCTTCCTTGAATATTAATTCTTTCTTTAAATACTATTTCTATATCAATGTTGGGGAGTGTTACTAAGATGACAATTAGTTAACATCTTGACATTAGTTATAGTAATAACTATTTCTTCCTCTATGTTAATATTGGGGAGTGTTACTAAGATGACAATTAGTTAACATCTTGATATTAACTATAGTAGGATTCATCTTCTTTAATATTCTTCCTTGAGCATTAATTAATTCCTATTCATATTTCATATTAATATTTTGAACATTACTTAAAGGATCAACTAGTTTTGTTTCATATATTAATTATTACTAGAATCAATCGGTTAATACGCTTGTTATTAATTCGGTTCTTTCAATGGTAGTAAACTTGGGTTGTTAATGCATGCTTCTCATGGTTAATAAGTCAAGGGGAATTAATTATATTGATTAAACCAATAAACCGCTTGTGTTGAGGTTATCAATCTCAATCGTTTTCATCTTAAGTTTATTGCTACTATCAAGTTAATATACGGCGCTTGTTCTATATTGACTCGATAGTAAGTTTTATTAATGAACGCATCTCGTTATTAATAACTACCCTCGATGAACTGGATATACTCCTCGATTGAGTATTCGAGAGGAAGATACTTAAAGATATAACCGGGATCGACGAACATTTCATTAAGTGGATAAAAGCAAAACCAAGTCCCCATCTCTATTAACTAAACTCATTTAAGTCATTCATCTTAGTGTTAATTAAATCAAATCAAATCAAATCTAAAAACCCCCTTGTTACTAGTTATATAAAAGAGAAGTATTCCTTTCCCTGTGGATACGAACCTTACTTCGCTATACTACGTATTAGTGTTAGTATTGAATTTATTTTGACGCACCGTGACAAAGTGCTCGTCAAATTTGGCGCCGTTGCCGGGGAAAGGCAATTATTTTTCTTTTTATTTTATCTCATAAAAATCAAAAACAAAAAAAAAATCAAAAAAAAAATATCTTACTCTTCTATTTCCTGAGCTTACATGAGTTATGAGTATATGGATGCCAACATATCATCCTTAGAGAGTCAAATTTCCTTCTTGACTTCTCTAATAAAGGGATTTATCTTAATCTCGGAAGCTCAAGATGCCAAGACATGCAACATTTGCATGTCTCACAGGCATTTTACGGATTTCTGCCCAAAGCTCCAAGATGAATACCTTGAACAAATTGATGATGTTGGTTACGAAAGGGATGCACCTCACATGAGGTATGATCCGTTCTCCAACTCTAACATGTCTACAGAGGATATGGTCCGGGCTATTGCTACCAACATGACCACCATGCAAAACAACATGGTGCAATTCCAAAATGAGACCAAGTCTAGCATTTCAAACTTGGAAACTCAAATGATTCAAATAGCCGGAGCCGTAAGTAGGATTGAAGCAAGGGGTTCGGAAAAACTTGCCTCTCAAATAGAATGTGATCCTAAACAGCAAACTTTTGCAATCACATTGACAAATGAGAAGGAAATGCAAAAAGAGATCCAAAATCCAGAAGAAGTAGAAGAAGAAAGAGACGCGGAGCTCCAGCTAGTCAAAGAAGAGGATGAACCGAGTTTCAAGGTCAAGTATCTATCCTTGTCATCCTTTGAGGTACCCCCAAAATTCTAAAAACTTTGAGGGAAACTCATAAAATTGACAAGGATAATGACATTTTTGAAATCTTCAGCAAAATTGAGGGATCAAAACATTTTCCGTTAACCATGTTTAACGATAATTTCTTTCCCTCACTCCCACCACATGAATCAATGAAAATCTGGATATTTGATCCTGGAAAGATTTTCAAAGTGAAGAGTCAAGAAATTAAGCATTCCTATGGAAGTCCTAGGAGTGAAAGTGTGAAGAAGATAAACTATCACGATCCAAGTTTGAATGACTGAACACAATGACAGCGTCGTGCCACGACGTTAAATAAAGCGCTTCTTGGGAGGCAACCCATGCAAGGTACATTTACTTATTGCATTTTATTTTTGCACTTTAAAAAAAATCACCTCATTCGTCTTTTCCAAATTCGAACCCAATTCAATTACCCCAAACCTCCTAACCATATCCATCTTTCTTCAAAATCTATCCAAATCCTCCACCAAACCCCACAAAAAAAATCATAATCTTGTTCTCATCACTGTCCTCTTGCTCCACATACCCTCTAATCCACAAACTCTTGGAAGCAACCACCCCTCTCCCAATCCACAACTTTATATCTTCAAAAAAAAGTGATGGCGATAACGAGCACTAGGGACAGTGCTCCGAGCTAAGTGAGGGGGAGTCACTCATTGATACACAATTATTTTTTCTACCTTGTAACTTGCATTATTTTCTTCAAAAAAAAAATTAAATAAAAAAATAGAAGAAATGCTAGTTAGGTTGACAACCCAAACGGGCAACCTAAGCAACATTAGCAAAAAAAAAAGAGTGAGTAAAAAAAATGAGAGGCTAGGATGAAAACCTGAAAAGGCTCCTAGGCAAAAGGAGAGAAATGAGAGAAAAATTAGTTTTGCAGGAGTTCATTTTTACCATAGCAAGCAGCTGGAGGGAGAAGCAATAACTTTCTATAGAGCAAATGAATTTAAACTGAAAAAGAAAACACTTCTGTTTTTCTTTTTATCTCGTTGACACTCTTTGGATGGTGAAGAACTTTATGGATTTTACTCGAGGACAAGTAAAAGACTAAGTGTGGGGGAGTTGATTGCATTGATTTTTGAGTGTTTATATTTTTACTTTTAATTACTTTTTATGGTGTGTTGTTGTGGTAATTGCACATTTAAGGTGCAATCATTTTATTTTTCTAGTTTGTTGTAATTTAGTAAATTTAGAATCATCTTGAGCAAGAAACAATCAAGAATCAACAAAGGATCATGGAAGGGATCTTACAAGATCAAAGGAAAGTGCAAGGGAACAAGAAATCATGCAAGAAATGTGATTTGGTGACTTACCCGGTCGGGTATAGCCTTTACCCGGTCGGGTATGAAGTGACCCGGACAAAAAGACGTGCAGAAAACACAAAATCGTGCGCAAAATATTTGATTTTGACAAATACCCCGGTCGGGTATCTCAAATACCCGGCCGGGTATCCGGTGCAGCACCTTCAAAACACCTATAAATAGCCCCATTTTCCTTCACTTTTAATCATCCCTTCTTCCATACTCTTAAGCTCAGTTTATAATAGTATTTTTTTTATATTTTTATAGCATGTTTAGTCTCCAAATGAGGAGCTGAACTCTTCCATCTTGGTTTTGCTACTTTGAAGCTGAATGAATTTGTAAGTTGTGAGTTATTCTCTTTAATCTTCTTCCTTGAATATTAATTCTTCCTTTAAATATTATTTCTATATCAATGTTGGGGAGTGTTACTAAGATGACAATTAGTTAACATCTTGACATTAGTTATAGTAATAACTATTTCTTCCTCTATGTTAATATTGGGGAGTGTTACTAAGATGACAATTAGTTAACATCTTAATATTAACTATAGTAGGATTCATCTTCTTTAATATTCTTCTTTGAGCATTAATTAATTCCTATTCATATTTCATATTAATATTTTGAACATTACTTAAAGGATCAACTAGTTTTGTTTCATATATTAATTATTACTAGAATCAATCGGTTAATACGCTTGTTATTAATTCGGTTCTTTCAATGGTAGTAAACTTGGGTTGTTAATGCATGCTTCTCATGGTTAATAAGCCAAGGGGAATTAATTATATTGATTAAACCAATAAACCGCTTGTGTTGAGGTTATCAATCTCAATCGTTTTCATCTTAAGTTTATTGCTACTATCAAGTTAATATACGGCGCTTGTTCTATATTGACTCGATAGTAAGTTTTATTAATGAACGCATCTCGTTATTAATAACTACCCTCGATGAACTGGATATACTCCTCGATTGAGTATTCGAGAGGAAGATAGTTAAAGATATAACCGGGATCGACGAACATTTCATTAAGTGGATAAAAGCAAAACCAAGTCCCCATCTCTATTAATTAAACTCATTTAAGTAATTCATCTTAGTGTTAATTAAATCAAATCAAATCAAATCAAATCTAAAAACCCCCTTGTTACTAGTTTTATAAAAGAGAAGTATTCCTTTCCCTGTGGATACGAACCTTACTTCGCTATACTACGTATTAGTGTTAGTATTGAATTTATTTTGACGCACCGTGACAAAGTGCTCGTCACTTACCCCAACCCTACCCACTACCCCACCCTTACCCCTAACCCACCCACTACCCCCACCCAACCCCCTACCCCTAGACCTTACCACCCCACCCCGACCATACGGTCCATACCCCTTACACCACCCCCACCCATAACTTCCCTACCTCGGCCCCTACGAGTAGGTATGGGTGGGTATGAAGGGTTGTGTGGGAGTATGGGTAGAGTGTACGATCGTGGTAAGGGTAGTGGTAGGGGTCTAGGGTGTGGAATTAGAGAACTGGGTGAAAAAATTGATGAACATGTTTTTAGATTTGAAGATGGAAAACTAAAAAATAGAAACAGAAAATTGGAGATAGAAAAACTGAAAAATAAAATCAGAAAATTGGAGAACGAAAAACAGAACTAGAAAACAGGAAAATATCTCTGTTAGTAAACAGGCCCTTAGGTTTTATATATATAAAGGCAAGGTGGCATTTTTGTAATAAAACCTAACTTTTATAGGGTGCAACTCGTTGAACGTTAAAGTGCAACTGCTATTTTATGACTATATAATATGCAACACTTTGAACCTCAATATGCAATGCAAATAACGTCAAGGTGCATCGTACAAACATTTGCACAATAAGCACAATTTGTACTTGATCTTTCCTCTCTCTCTCTCTCTCTCTCTCTCTCTCTCTCTATATATATATATATATATATATATATATATATATATATATATATATATATATATATATATATATATATATATATAGGGCAGATCGTATCAGGCCGGCCTGACGGGAACCGCCGTCAAGCCGAGGTCTTTTGGGACCCTTCCCGATGGAATTATATTTTTTGATGAAATTGTTTGAGCATGTTCCTCATCAAGTCTAGTCTGTTCATACCAAATTTCAGCTTAAAATCAATCTGGAAGGCAGTTAAATAAATTCTCTACCAAAACTGCGCTATTTATGTATATATAAAGTGCAGTTTTTGTAGAGAATTTATTTGACTCTCTTCCCAATTGAATGTTTAGCTGAAATTTGGTATGGATAAACTAGATTTGATTAGGAACATGCTCAAAACAATTCATCAAAAATATCCACTGGGAAGGCCCTCCTCTGATGGCCTCGGCCAGATGGAGAATCTTGTCAGGCCGGCCTGACAGGATCGTTACTATATATATATATATATATATATATATATATATATATATATATATAGAGAGAGAGAGAGAGAGAGAGAGAGGAATGCTCAGGTCCATCCGGAGGGACGGGATGTGCCGTCCGACCTTTACTGTTTGGGGTGGTTCCCGGTGGAATTTTTTGATGAAATTTTTTGAGCATGTTCCTCATCAAGTCTAGTTTATCCATACCAAATTTCAGCTCAAAATTCATTCGGGAAGGCATTCAAATAAATTTTTGAAACATACTGCACAATGTGCAGTATGTTTCAAAAATTTATTTGAATGCCTTCCCGAATGAATTTTGAGCTGAAATTTGGTATGGATAAACTAGACTTGATGAGGAACATGCTCAAAAAATTTCATCAAAAAATTCCACCGGAAACCGCCCCAAACAGTAAAGTTCGGACGGAGCCTCCCGTCCCTCCGGATGGACCTGATCTTTTCTATATATATAATAGGGAAAATGGAAACTAATAATCCAACCTTTTAGCGGTCTTCTTTCAATAATCCTACCTTTTGATTATTCATGAATAATCCAACTTTTGCACCTCATCTTCATTCACTGGTCCCTGATCGGTTGATGACCTGCTATTCCAAGCTATTTTCTTATCTTTGCAAAATATTATCTTTGTGAAAGATAAGATTTATGGTATAATGCTTTGCAAAGATAAGAAAATAGCTTGGAATAGCAGGTCATCAACCGGTCAGAGACCAGTGAATGAAGATGAGGTGCAAAGGTTGGATTATTCATGAATAACCAAAATGTTGGATTATTGTAAGAAGACCGTTAAAAGGTTGGATTATTAGTTTCCATTTCCCCAAAAAATTTAGTGTAAATTGTTTCTCTAAAATATTCTTTGTACAGACACAGTCGGACTCAATGCTCTGGCTACGTTCGTGATAATCGGTTTAACATGTATTCACCAGCCCTGCCCTTACCTACGCTCTTGGTGGGACTAAAGTTATGAGCCCGTTTGGTAGAATGTAAATAATTAATTACTTTGCATGGAAGTGTAGGGACATAATTACACAATTTGGTCTGATTATTTAATGTAAATTGTAAGACATTTTTGAAAAACATTTCGTACTATACCATGTAAAATATTTTACTTGAGGGGAGAGTGGTAAAATACTTTGCATGTTTTTTATAAAGCATTGCAACGCCTTTGTGTCACATCTAGCCAAACAATGTAATCTAGTTTATATGTAAAATGATTGTTTCCCTAAACTTTGAATGCAATTAATTAAA
Organism: Cuscuta epithymum; assembly: GCA_945859915.1. Taxonomy (NCBI): domain Eukaryota; kingdom Viridiplantae; phylum Streptophyta; class Magnoliopsida; order Solanales; family Convolvulaceae; genus Cuscuta; species Cuscuta epithymum. The sequence goes on along the minus strand of CAMAPF010000406.1, from coordinate 793,967 downwards.
AGTTATACGTGTAAATTACCAAATGAAACTATAAGAGCATCTCGATCAAAATCTCGTTCAAAGCTTATATGAGCATCTCGATCAAAATTAATCTCTTTTCTCCTATACATGATTCTCCATAATAACGAGGATATGTAACTTATATATGATTAGCACTTAATTATGCATTAATACATATATACCACATATATTTTCTTCAGCAATTTAAAAGTTACAAAATCTCCTACAAATGTAAACAAAATCTTCGCGATCGTGTGATAGAGCTTGGAGGAATGTCCATACCCACACCTTCCCCTTACAAATCACACCATATATATTTGTGCCTCATTGCTCTCATTAATTTGGCATCATCATCTCATCAACAAACGTGTAAGTTGTGAGAATTAAGGGTATCAACACCCACCAAGATGCTAAAAAGGGAAATAGGAGACAATGTTAGGGTTTTGATGGTGATCAACTTACTCTTTTTGTTGCTTCCTCACTTGTCACTTGTCTTTGGTAATCTTGAAGGTTAGTTGGATCTACACCTCTCTTTCATCAGTTTAAAATATACTTATTTGTATATGTGAATTAGTTTAATTTGTGTGTAAAGTCTAAGTCCCAAAAGAATTCGGGGTCGGTAAATGACAATGACATCATTATTTATATCACTTTTTCTTTTTCTCCACAATGTTTTGGTTTAACCTATGATAACACACTACAGATTAGACTGCTACAAAGAATTTTCCATGGGACGAATTAATTTTTGTATACGAAAATATTTTTATCGGGTTTCAGGCGTGGGGTCTATCTAGCATGACCCCCTAACTACGCCTATAACAATTGATGTGCATGGAATATACATATGTGTAGGTGATGCTTTGTATGAATTGAAGAAGGCACTTGATGATCCAATGAATGTTTTAGCTAGTTGGGATCCAACCCTGGTTAGTCCCTGTAGCGGGGCTTGGTTTCATGTTGACTGCGACGGTGAAGGTCATGTGACCGCAATGTAATTATTTACTAATCTTTTTCATTTTTAATTACTTTAAAATTTAATGCTTCCTTTCATATTTTTTTTTGTGATTTGAGATTGGACACTTATATTAAATTATAAATGTTTGCATTCAGTAATCTTCAAAGGTCAGGCCTCTCGGGTCATCTAGTTCCTGATCTAGGGAGTCTTTCAAGTTTGGAGCGTTTGTAAGTTCAATTATTCTTCTACATAATTTCAAATTAATTTGCGCTCATATATATTCGAATAGAATGTAATTAATTAAATTCATACCAATAGATGCTAAGAAAGGAAATTAGCCAAAACATGTGAAATTTCAGAGTAATTTATTTTCACACAGAATATACGTAATTATTAATATACTTTGTTGTTGTCAATTACTACATTTGTATTGTCATATGTAACAGTATGATTTCAAGATAAACCTTAATTCACTCCTATTAAGAAGCAAAAAATATATTCATTCAATAATAAATATATTGGAATCTCACGAGTCACGATATTTTAATTCTTGTTCTAGGAAGCTTCCTTATAATAAATTATTTACATATATAAACTATACAAAATGGTGCAACCTAAGGATACAATTATCATACAAACCAATTAGATTTCAATTTAGTGGAAACTATATAAGGCAATTCCAATAATCGTAACATGGCTGTAAAAAATATGTTTTTTTCTAAATAAAATACTACTCTTCAATTCCATAATAAGCATGTATCAACTAATAATGCTAATTAATTAATTTGAGTATTGAATTCTAAATCCCTTTTTTTTATTGCGTTGACAGCTATCAAATTCGTGACTATTCTCGCATTATTTCAGGGTGCTTTCGGAAAATAATCTTATAGGCACAATTCCATCTGAACTTGGTGGGTTAAAAAAATTGGTCAGTTTAGATCTCCACCAGAACCAATTGACCGGTTCCATCCCTAACAGCTTGGGCAATCTGCAAAATTTGAAGTTCCTGTACGTGGTTGCATTTGTTTAGTATTTTATTTAGTTAACGTACTAATCATCTACATAATCAATTATATATTACCAAGAGTAATATATAAAAGTGACAAATAAGAGTAATACGAAGTATATTACTAAGATCATCTATTTTATCCCCGATGATCTTATTAGTACTATACCCTTATGATCTTCTTAGCTATATGAAAGTGCACAAATAATTACTAGAATGCAATCAATAGACTTATGTTTTTAAATGGACGGGTTTTAGTCCTATACTAGACCAAATCACACTAGATCAGATCATATTAGACTTAAACAGATTAGATGAGACTAGACTTAAATAGATCAAATCCTAAACAGACCAGACCTCAACAATTGTTAAATAAACATAAAACATACATCTAAAAACATCCTAAAAAGAAAATGACATGTATATTACTAACAAAGTTTCCCCAGACAAAAATATGAGTAATTATGTTTTCGGACAAATATATGACTAATTATTGTGTGCGAATAACTGGACACTGAGTCACTATTGTGTATTTCAGAGTGATAAGTCACTCGTAGATGACGAGTCACTGAATGTGTCACTTTTTTGAAAATTTTCAAATAAATCATATTTTTTTCTTTTGAAAATAATTTAACTCTCCGTAAGTCCGTAATATTCATGGAAAAGGCCCATTTAGAAGTTCAGTGAAAAAAATCATAGGTTGTTAATCTAACAAGTAACAATTCTATATTGGCCATGCATTGATCTTATTGTGAATTATGAATAACTCTCATTTTTCTCTCTCGCTAGTGCGTGTTATTTTATTCTTTTCTTATTTTATTTTGTGTAGTCCACCAACTAAATTAAGGACGTACTTTTTGTTCAATTCCATGTTTTTTTCAGCCGGCTATCTAGTAATAAATTAAGCGGCACAATTCCAGCAGAGCTCGGCCATTTATCAGCTTTGGCTCTATTGGAGCTGTACTTGAACAATTTAAGCGGCGCCATCCCAGACAGTTTGGGCAGTCTTACAAATTTGTTCACTCTGTAAGAGCAGTTGGATTCACTCCTCCCTTTACACTTCACTTTATTATTACATGAATCCTAAGAGCATCTCTCCCAAATATGCCGACATGTGACATGAGAGATAGACACATCAACATTAACAAATAAATTATCTCTCTTCTTATTTAAATGACTTTATACAAGTTTAGTAAGTTCTTCTCTGCAATGTCAACCAAAATGTCTACATCTACACGGTATTCTTGATATTGTGGAAAAAAACTTACCAAAATTGAATAAAACCATTCAAATAAGGAGATAGATAATTCATTTACTAATATTTATGTGACTATCTCACATGACACCTGTGCACCGTGCACATTGTAGCATGGGAGATGCTCTAATTATTATTGCTGCATTTATTAAGTGAAGTTAGAGTTATATTATTGTTTTCCTTATTCTGTTTGTTTTGGGTGGAAATTTGAAGGCAGCTGAACACCAATAAATTGACGGGGCCTGTTCCACAGTCTCTTGCAAATCTTAATTCACTCACACTCTTGTAAGTATTATCTTCTTTAATTATTGCAACAGTTTAACTTTCACGTTGTCAACAAACAACTTTGACTGTAACTATACTTAGTTATGTATTAATAAACATGATAAAAGGTTGATATTTTAGAAATTCACATTGATAGGAACTCAATAACATTTTATAGGTAATAATTTGATTATGTATAGTAGTAGAAAATGATGGTCAAAGTCATGTCCATGAATAGTGCAAAAATTACAATGTTGCAAGAATTAAAGAACAAAAAAGTATAGGTTATAAAGTTTCCGTATTTAAGTTTGTCCTAAACGAACCTCTTACGCACCACATAAGGTCCAAAAAAGGTATTCTAAATTTGAACTACCTTCGTCCCAAATTGTTTTGCAAAGTCAACATTTTTTGGTAAACTAATATTAACGTTAAATCATCCTTATTAATAATTAATTCAGTTTTAATAATTAAAATTTACATATTTAGAAACTGCATTAAAATCTCTATAAAATTGCAAAATCCAAATTAAAATTTCATTAAGAACTTATATATCCTAATTAAGTGACTAAAATGAGTCAGTTTGACCCTAAAAAGTCAAATATGGAACGAATGGAATATTATTTATTACGTAGTATATCTCTTTCTAAAATCAGTTGTGGAAAGTCACAACGTAACCCCATCGAGTCAAAGTCGTCATACCATTTTTAGTTTTATACAACTTTTTTTTACCTTAGAGTGTTGGGGAGTAGGGGGAACCTGGGGTAAAGAGGATTGGAACCCCTCCATGAAGTTGTGAAACCCGAAATCTCCCGTATGAGAGAGTAAGTCAGCGACACCAGCTGAGTTGTACCTCTTCATCCGTTTTATAATACGTACTCGGGTATACGTTTAAAACCACACCATCGGTTGCAATGGTAGCAACCGCAACCGCATTGGCGTCCCCAAATAACATCAAGTTAAAACATTTTATTGAAACAGGGATTGCTCGAGCAACTCTCTATCTGGGACAATTAAGCTGGATCATGGTGCTTTTTTGAATATCACTTGTGCTAGGTTTGTTTGATCCATCCTTGAATATAATAGTTTCTTCCGCTCTTGATTCATTCAACACAGCCTAATAGTGATTTTGCTTGTTATAGTTTTCTCGACAATCCAGATTTGCAGTGTAGTGCCTCTTGATGAACGCCGCGGATCGATGGCTTGTTAATTTATTACGTAGTACTAGTACATTATTACTTCTTGCTGGCGTAGGCTTATCATGATCCTCTAATGGGAGGACGGTTTATCCGTTTATTTATATATTATGGCACCTTATTTAATTGATTAAAGAAATATCAGTTATAATTACTTCATACTCCGGTATTTCATAGCTATATAAATTACTTGTGCACGCCATTTCTGTTTGATCAAAATTGTAACAACGTATACTCGTTATAGTCTTTTTTACATTTCACTAATATTATCAAAACTTATATTTACAGTCAAGTTTTATGACTTTTATCTCATGTGCTAATATAGTAATATGCCATTATAGATCTATACATCTATTCCTTATATGTTGTGGCGTATTACCTCTATTTGTTGTTATTTGTAAAAAAAAATATAAATATCTCATTAAATTGGGTTCAAAATATACTTGATATATATCTTCATTTATCCGAATTAATTATATTTTGGCTAGTCTTCTCTTGTGGGTATTTTGAAAAAAAAAAAATGCATTAACGACCAATAATGAATTAACTGCATGTTTTGGTAAAAGATGCGGGAAAGGTTAAAGGTAGCTACATTGATTAAAATAGTAAATTGAAGCTCTTTCTTAAATGTCTATAATGATCATACTTAAGAGTCAGATGTAGGGATCTGAAATCGAAAATGGAGATCGAGCCGAATCAATTCTAGGTGTCGAGGTTATTTCAATTGTATAGTAGTATCAACTTATAAAAGTATATAGAAATTACTTCAAATAGGACTAAACTATGACAAAAACTCAACATAGGACTTGTTATGTTTTTTATTTCAAAATAAGACTATATTAGTCCTATTGGAAACATACCTATTTCTTCATTCCAATCGTACCCCTCCTTTAAATATGAGTAAACATAGTCAAAAGTCATAATTAAATGTTTAATTCAAAATAAATTCGAAAAATTTTCAAAACTTCGTAGAAAAATAATAAAAAAATTAATAAAAAATTTTATAAAATAAAAAATCGATTTTTTTTTAATTTTTTTTGAAAATTAATAAAAAATAGTAAAACTCAATAAAAAAATAAAAAATAAAAATATGGATGCCTTTCCCACCGCCTCTACTACCTCCCTCCACCACCTCCTCAGATCGGTGTAAAAAATGCCATCTTTTTTTTAAATTCCAAAAAATGGCATATTACTCTTTGATAATGCCAACATTTTCATTCTGCCAACTTGAATCATTTTGACTTCTGCCAAAAATATGGCATTCGTAATATTTTTGGCAAGTTTTTCCCCCAGTGATAGGAGGTGGTGGTGCTTTCTCCCTGCACCACCACCTCCGACCGTTAAAAAATGTCATATTTACATAAAACTCTCATTTTTTTCTAAAAATGCCAAAAAAAATGGCGTATTTCTCTTTGAGAATGCCAACTTGAATCATTCTGTCTTCTGCCAAAAATATGGCATTCCGCCAAATGACTGGAGGTTGTAGTGCTGGGGCGACAGAGGTGGCGGCGATTTTTTTTTCATTTTTTTTAATTTTTTTTTTTAAATTTATTATTATAAAAAAATGATTTTTGGTATTTTTACAAATTTTTGTCCAAGACACACATAATTAGTCATATGGAAACATAGTTCGGTTTTTGGTCCTATTTGTGCAAAGTGAGTGACTTTTAGTCCTATTTTGATAATTACCCATAAAAGTATTACTCAAGAATATATAATAATAAAATAAAATGACACATAATTGTTGCATGAAAATCTTTTTTTTATGGTGTTGCGTGAAAATGTGAAATAGTGAAAATAAAAAGTTAGAGACTTTCAGATTTATCAAATCCATCCAACCGTATATTAATACCCCGCCTTATTTGCATATGCAATATTTCTCTTGGTAGCCTTAATGTAGCTCTAAAGCTTTTTGTTTAGGCTGTCCGCAATGGGTGGGGGTGGAAACCCCAAATTTGAGGTTTTCACCCCAAATATGGTGCAACCCAAACATATTTTTGTATTTGAGGGAGTGATAGTGGGTTGGGAGAACCGATTGAGTGGGAAGCCAGGACCTTCATTCACCCCAGGAGAGATGAGTTCTTGCAATCACTTTGGCACGCGTCGGAAGAATAAAGCAGGGGGTCCACTTCAAATAAAATTCCCAATTTTATTTGAATTATTATAACTTTTGTATTTATTTTCCTATTTTGATAAATAATATATCAAAATTTGTGATTTTTTATTCACTTTCATATGACATCAATATTATATATATAAAGTTAAAATAAAAAAATAAAATTTATCAGGTTGAGATTTTTAGGTCCAATTTTTTTTTATGTAAATCCAAGTGCTAAAATTATGATCTTATTGTTAAAATATTTTTTCCAAACATATCTCAGTTACTTTTTTCAAAAATAGATCTGGAGTAACAAAAAAATTAAACTCCAAATTCATTTATTTCTACATCGAAATGTTTGACTTTTTAAATCATTATTATTGGTAAAAATAAATTTAGCATATAAATGATGTGTAATAAAAAAAAAGTAAGAAGTTATACATTTTATTCTAAAAAATATGTGATGAGTGAATATATTGACGGTGTTGGGTTGCGGAGAAAAACTAAATTGACTGGGTGAGTACGTATAAATTGGGGGAAAATTAGATTCATTGACAAGCTGGGTTGCGGCGGTTAGCCTTAGAGATCAATAATGACAAGGAGAGAATAGAGAGAGGAATGCCTAAAAAGATGGGTACTTCCTATGGAGGAGATCAATAATGACAAGGAGAGAATAGAGAGAGGAATGCCTAAAAAGATGGGTACTTCCTATGGAGTTTCCTGTGAGTTTTGCCTTGCGTCTAGCGAGTTTCATCTGACTTTGTTTGGATTCCCCATACACTTTCTAGCGTTTTCACGTAAGGTTCCATGGCAAGTGAAAACTCTTGACGTGCACTTTGTCGTGAGGTGCACTCAAAGTAATAATACAATACGACACTAATACGTAGTATAGTGTAGTAAGGTTCGTATCCACAGGGAAAGGAATACTTTTCTTCTTACAGAAATAGATAAGTAACAATAAGGGGGGTTTATATTTGAGTGATTTAATTAGAATTAAACACGAAGATGAACGAGTTATGTGGTTTACTTAATGAGAAGAAGACTTGGTTTTGCTTTTATCCACTTAATGAAATGTTCGTCGATCCCGGTTATATCTTTAACTATCTTCCTCTCGAATACTCAATCGAGGAGTATATCCAATTCATCGAGGGTAGTTATTAATAACGAGACGCGTTCATTAATAAAACTTACTTCCGAGTCAATATAGAACAAGCGCCGTATATTAACTTGATAGTAGCAATAAAATCAAGATGAAAACGATTGAGATTGATAACCTCAACACAAGCGGTTTATTGGTTTAATCAATATAATTAATTCCCCTTGGCTTATTAATCATGAGAAGCATGCATTAACAACCCAAGTTTACTACCATTGAAAGAACCGAATTAATAACAAGCGTATTAACCGATTGATTCTAGTAATAATTAATATATGAAACAAAACTAGTTGATCCTTTAAGTAATGTTCAAAATATTAATATGAAATATGAATAGGAATTAATTAATACTCAAGAAAGAATATTAAAGAAGATGAATCCTACTATAGTTAATATCAAGATGTTAACTAATTGTCATCTTAGTAACACTCCCCGATATTAACGTAGAGGAAGAAATAACTATTACTATAACTAATGTCAAGATGTTAACTAATTGTCATCTTAGTAACACTCCCCAACATTGATATAGAAATAGTATTTAAAGAAAGAATTAATATTCAAGGAAGAAGATTAAAGATAATAACTCACAACTTACAAATTCATTAAGCTTCAAAGTAGCAAAACCAAGATGGAAGAGTTTAGCTCCTCATTTGGAGACTAAACATGCTATAAAAATATAAAAGAAATACTATTCTAAACTGAGCTTAAGAGTATGGAAGAAGGGATGATTATTTGTGAAGGAAAATGGGGCTATTTATAGGTGTTTTTCAACACCTTTGGCCGGGTACCCGACCGGGTAAAGTGCCCACCCGACCGGGTGCATGTCAAAATCAAATATCCTCCACGTTCTGGTGATCTTCGGCACGTTCTGGTGTTCCGGGTCAAGTCGGACCCGACCGGGTGAAATACCTCACCCGACCGGGTGATGTAATTTCCTGAGCAGTTTCACATTTCAATGTCTCACCCGACCGGGTGCAATACCTCACCCGACCGGGTGATTTGTCCTGGGCAGCCAAGAATTATTTTTCTTCACATTCAAAGTCTTCCTTTCCAACACCATGAATCCTAACTCTACTTTACAACTTACAAATGAGAACTAAAATACAATTACAACTAAAATCACACAAATGTTTACAAACTAAATAAAACAATAAACAATACACACAAATCAAACATAAAAACATACACTTATGCACTACTAATTAGTGCATATCAAATACCCCCACACTTGAACCTTTACTCGTCTCGAGTAAACCAAAAAATATCTCCAAAAATATAAGAGTAAAGAGGGGTCTTTAACTCCATATTTCTTATCAACCTCAATTCTTTTTTTTTTTGTTACCCTTAGGATCCTGCAGAAATAAAAGAAAATACTTTCTCTCATTCTCTCATTTTGCCTAGGTGCCCTTTCGGGTTTTCATCCCAGCTTCCCACATTTTTCTGTTTCAATCCTCACAACTCACTCTTATTTTTGCTTTATTTTTGCTTAAGTTGCCTTTTCAGGTTTTCAACTTAACAAGCTTTATTCTCTCTCTTTTTTTTGTGTTTTTTTTTTTTTTTTTTTTTTTTTTTTTTTTTTGTTTTTGTTTTTTTTTTGTTCTTGAAAAAAAACTCAAGAATATAGAGTATGCATGTGAGTTTTCCCAGAAATTCTCCCCCCACGCTAATCAAAGCACTGTCCCTAGTGCTTGTGTCCGAGATGTCCAAGAGAATGAATCTCTTTTCCCTTTTTGGTGTCATTTCTTTCTTTTTGGTTGAGGAAATTTCGGCTTTTGTTGTTTGTGGAGTAAGGTGATTTGGATTTTTTGGTGGGTTGTGGGTTGTTTGGTGAGTATGGAAATGTAGAGGGTGAGGAGGAGATGAAGAGCATGAATTTTTTTTTTTTTTTTGGATTTGGTGTAGAAATGGAGAGGATTCAAATGTATGGAGTTTGAAAATGGTGTTTTGGCGGAGTTTGGTTCGTGTTTGCAGAAGAGGAAGTGAGGAAGAGGGTGGCCAGCTCAGTCTGTGAAAGAATTCGCGACGACCCGGCCGGGTGGGGTAAGTTGACCCGGTCGGGTTTATGTTTCCAGACAAAGCAGTGGTTTCAAGATCTTGATGACCCGGTCGGGTGTTGGGGAGACCCGGTCGGGTTTGGTTCCCAGTTTTATTTTTATTTTTATTTATTTATTTATTTTTTTTTTTTTATTTTTTGAAAGAGTTTTCTCACACATACAATAATAAAAATAATTAAAATACAAACTTGGGTTGCCTCCCAAGAAGCGCTTGATTTAATGTCGCGGCACGACGTTATTTTTATTTTATTTTCTGTTTCAAGTGGGATCGTGAATATCCCTTTTTTCCTGCTTCAAAGCCCTGTTTGGCCATGTTTCGATTTTAGTTTTCGGCCTTTTCCAGTAAGGCCGAACTTTCTTCCTAGTTACCACCTCAATAGTAGGTGGTTTTCCCTTCAAAAAAGATTTTTTGGGTTCTTCCTCAACAAAAATATTCAGTGTTGGTGGTTCAAAAACGTTTAAAGAACAAAGAGATTGATTTTTAATTTGTTTTTTAGTAGAATCAAAGATGTTGAATTCTACTTTTTGGTTATCAAATTCTATTGTTAATGAACCACTAGACACATCAATTTTTGTTTTGGCGGTTTTCATAAAAGGCCTTCCCAAAAGAATGGGTGTTGTTTGGTTATCATCCCCCATTTCAAGAACATAGAAATCAACAGGGAAAATCAAATTTTCTACTTCTACTAGCACATCTTCTATTACACCTTTTGGGTATGTATTAGATCGATCCGCTAGTTGAATTACTACACCAGTTTGATGTAGTGGGCCGAGTTGTAAGGATTTATACAAGGAATAAGGAATGACATTTATTGATGCTCCCAAATCTAACAAGGCCTTAGAAAATATGGTCTTCCCTATTTTGCAAGGAATAGTGAACATGCCCGGGTCGCTACATTTTTCGGGTAGTTTCTTTTGAAAAAGGGCCGAAACATGTTCACTCACCTTAACCTCTTGTTTTCTCTTCACTTTATTTTTTGTTTCTGTTTTGCATAATTCTTTTAAAAATTTAGCAAGACGGGGAATACTTTTAATTGAGTTAAGGAGTGGAAGGTTTACCTCACATTTAGAGAAAGTTTCATAGATGTCAGCATCTTTGTCAAGCTTCCTTGTCTCCCTCAATGCCTCGGGAAATGGGGCCTCTAGTTCATATGATGAATGAGGAAGCAGTTTTGTCTTTGTGATCCCATCTTCCGGGTGAGCTTCTTCGCGATCAGCTTCCTCGACCTTTTGATCATCCACCTCCTTCATTGTCGTATCACTTCTCAACATGATTGCGTTCACATGTTGTCTCGGGTTTTGCTCCGTTTGAGACGGGAGTTTACTCGAGTCCTTAGCTTCAAGTCGGCTTACGGCATTTGAAATTTGGCTAACTTGAGTTTCCAAATTTTTAATGCTTGACTTTGTCTCATGTTGGAATTGTATCATGGTTTGTTGAAATTGTCCCATGCTTTGTTGCATGGTAACCATGTTTGAAGTCAAAGCTCTTATCATGTCATCAGTTGACATATTAGGTTGAGAATTTGAGCCTTGATTGTTGTAAGATGGTTGAGAAGATGGGTTGGATTGTTGGGGGTTTCCATACCTCAAGTTTGGATGATCCCTCTGTCCTTGGTTGTAAGAGTTGGAGAATGGGTCGTACCTCCTTTGTTGATGTCCTTGGAAACCCAAGGCGTTGACTTGTTCTAGATTGTCTTCCTGAAGCGTTGGGCATGAGTCCGTGGGGTGCCCCTGTTGTGTACAAATGCCGCAGACCTTGACTTCTTGGGTCTTGGATTTTAAGAGGAAATCCTTAACCAAAGAAGTCAAGCCGGCAACTTGACTCTCCAGTGATGATGTCGATTCTGCAGAGGCAACTCTACGAGTTGAGGATCTGCGACCGAACTGTCGTGAGTTCTCGGCCAATTCTGAGATAAGATTTATAGCTTGTGAAGGAGTTTTATTAACAATGCCGCCTCCACAAGCGGCGTTCACCATTCTTCTATCATCATCAACAAGACCATCATAAAAGTATAAGATGAGGTCTTGTTCTGAGTAGCCATGATAGGGACAGCTAGCACATAGCTTCTTAAATCTTTCCCAAAATTCATATAAGGATTCATCATCCTTTTGCTCGATGTTGCTTATTTGCTTTTTGAGAGAAGATGAGATGGAAGCAGGATAATACCTATCGAGGAAGCACTTCTTCATTTGTGCCCATGTGTTGATGCTTCCCGAAGGAAGATAGAAAAGCCAATCCTTCGCGGTATCTTTCAAGGAGAATGGGAAGGCTCTCAGTTTTATTTGCTCTTCTGTGGCACCGTTTGGGCACATGCTCGTGCAAACGATGTGGAATTCCGAAAGATGTTTATTCGGATCTTCTCCTCTCATGCCATGGAAAGATGGCAATAAATGTATGAGCCCAGATTTCAGCTCGAATGTATTACCTTCATCAGGAGTAGGAAAGGTAATACATAATGGTTGTTGATTCAAGTTTGGAGCTGTGAGCTCCCTCAAGGTCCTTGTCTCGAGAGCCATGTGGAATGACTCTTCGGATTCGCTAGAGCTAGAGCTAGCGTTTGAGGATTCCTCCGAGGGTGTGTGCGGAAACAAATTTCTCAACCTCTCGAAGGCTTGTTCTATTTCGGGGTTTGTTTGGTAAGTAAGCTCGTTTATTGAACGGGTTTTTACCATATACTCATGTAAGCTCAGAAATAGAAAAAAGTAAGAACTCTTTATATTTTATTTATTTAATTTTTTTTTTATTTTGAAATAAAAGAAAAAGAAAAATAATTGCCTTTCCCCGGCAACGGCGCCAAATTTGACGTGCACTTTGTCGTGAGGTGCACTCAAAGTAATAATACAATACGACACTAATACGTAGTATAGTGTAGTAAGGTTCGTATCCACAGGGAAAGGAATACTTTTCTTCTTACAGAAATAGATAAGTAACAATAAGGGGGGTTTATATTTGAGTGATTTAATTAGAATTAAACACGAAGATGAACGAGTTATGTGGTTTACTTAATGAGAAGAAGACTTGGTTTTGCTTTTATCCACTTAATGAAATGTTCGTCGATCCCGGTTATATCTTTAACTATCTTCCTCTCGAATACTCAATCGAGGAGTATATCCAATTCATCGAGGGTAGTTATTAATAACGAGACGCGTTCATTAATAAAACTTACTTCCGAGTCAATATAGAACAAGCGCCGTATATTAACTTGATAGTAGCAATAAAATCAAGATGAAAACGATTGAGATTGATAACCTCAACACAAGCGGTTTATTGGTTTAATCAATATAATTAATTCCCCTTGGCTTATTAATCATGAGAAGCATGCATTAACAACCCAAGTTTACTACCATTGAAAGAACCGAATTAATAACAAGCGTATTAACCGATTGATTCTAGTAATAATTAATATATGAAACAAAACTAGTTGATCCTTTAAGTAATGTTCAAAATATTAATATGAAATATGAATAGGAATTAATTAATACTCAAGAAAGAATATTAAAGAAGATGAATCCTACTATAGTTAATATCAAGATGTTAACTAATTGTCATCTTAGTAACACTCCCCGATATTAACGTAGAGGAAGAAATAACTATTACTATAACTAATGTCAAGATGTTAACTAATTGTCATCTTAGTAACACTCCCCAACATTGATATAGAAATAGTATTTAAAGAAAGAATTAATATTCAAGGAAGAAGATTAAAGATAATAACTCACAACTTACAAATTCATTAAGCTTCAAAGTAGCAAAACCAAGATGGAAGCGTTTAGCTCCTCATTTGGAGACTAAACATGCTATAAAAATATAAAAGAAATACTATTCTAAACTGAGCTTAAGAGTATGGAAGAAGGGATGATTATTTGTGAAGGAAAATGGGGCTATTTATAGGTGTTTTTCAACACCTTTGGCCGGGTACCCGACCGGGTAAAGTGCCCACCCGACCGGGTGCATGTCAAAATCAAATATCCTCCACGTTCTGGTGATCTTCGGCACGTTCTGGTGTTCCGGGTCAAGTCGGACCCGACCGGGTGAAATACCTCACCCGACCGGGTGATGTAATTTCCTGAGCAGTTTCACATTTCAATGTCTCACCCGACCGGGTGCAATACCTCACCCGACCGGGTGATTTGTCCTGGGCAGCCAAGAATTATTTTTCTTCACATTCAAAGTCTTCCTTTCCAACACCATGAATCCTAACTCTACTTTACAACTTACAAATGAGAACTAAAATACAATTACAACTAAAATCACACAAATGTTTACAAACTAAATAAAACAATAAACAATACACACAAATCAAACATAAAAACATACACTTATGCACTACTAATTAGTGCATATCAACTCTTCATCGGATCATCCTATGAACACAAGCCCTAGGAAAAAGAACGTGACTCATGCTGGAGAGAAGGTGGAGCCTATCGAAGAGATGTTTAAGGGGCTTGACCAGGGGCGGATCCAGGATTTCATGTTGGGGTGGGTGAAACACTTAAATGATACTCCGTAATACATTGAAAAATAATATATACTACGTAAGAGTACGTTTTCCCCTAAATTTGTTCTCGATGAGGCTTTGAAACAAAAAAATCGTCAACAATAAAGTCTACATCTATACTAAGAGTAAGGTCCTTTTTATACCAAGAGTAATGTCTTCTTCAATATAAAGTGTCATTCAATCAGCAAGAAAGGCATCAATCCATTTTGTTGTCGAGTGTTGTCTTTAGAAGTTTCATGAGAGAAATGATTGTTCTGCTATTGCAGTAGAAACACTAAGATCAATAGAAGGCCAATCAATTTGCTTATCATAACATATGAATAAGATGTTCTGCTCTTAGCCATCAACTCCTCACATAATTCAACAAGTGTACATATTTGAAACTTTGTATGATTAATAGCATCAAGAACATAGTGTTGCAGCTCGAATTCCAAAGAACAAATATATATCCTGACTACTAAAATCTTCTGGATAAAACTTCCTTGCAAGAGTACAAATAACATCGGCATTGAACGACTCATATGAATCTTGGGATCCAATGAAACACTCAAAGAAAGGAGTTCCACTGATTTATCATTTAATCGTGTCCTTAACTTCATCCATACAAAGTTTAATGCCTCATTGCAAACATCAAAGTGATCGATAAAGATGCTCAACTGTAGTTTCTTTTCGGCAATGACCAACCATATATTTAGAATTCAACTTCGGTACATGAATTTTGTGTTTTGAGTAAAACTCTTTTACTTCTTTAAGAAAGCCTCCCCATCCATTTTCTCTCAATTCCCCGAGAATGAGGTGTAGTAGAAACATGTCTCATGGATACCAAGATATCCAAATTTTTTTGAAGGCCTTACAAAGAATACTCATTATTCCCATAACTTTGTGCATCAAAAGTAAGGATATTTTTACTTAGACTGTAATTTGTCCCAGACCAGACCAGACTTGGGTAGTTATAAAATTGTAAAGAAATCAAACCAGACCAGCAAATTACAGTCTAAGTAAAAACATCCTAAATTGAACACAAATCAAAACATGGAAATTAAAGTGTCTATATACACTACGAACTTCTGAGAACTCACTTTAGGGCAAATTTCCTGAAGATACTCAAGCACTTTACAAGCTGTTGTGAACATGCCAATCAAGCTCTTAATTGAATCATATTTTATTGTATTTATTATATTTATGGCTTATGGGCTTTATGGCCCCTTCTACATATATATTAAGTGACACTTATTAAGTGAGGGGTGATACATATAACATTTAGATTAGATTTTTAGATGGTAAGATTTTATTTTATGGGACTAGGCTGAAAAATTTGACTGGGCTATAGAAAAAATAGGGGTGGGCTGGATGGATTTTTTTAAAAATAATACCTTTAAAAAATAATTTTTTTCTACTTTGCCCTGGGCTTCAGCCCACCATAGCCCTAACGTAGATCCTCCCCTGGGCTTGACCTACGAGAAGATGAAGAGGAGGATGTGATTTTGGAGAAAAATATAGAGGATCTCGAAGCCGCAGCCAGATGGTTGGCTCTTGCCGGGTCCACACGTCGAAAACTTTTAGTCACATCGCCTTCTTTGGTCACATGCGATCTCCATGGAACTATGCTAAAAACGTGGACTTTAGGGTAATGATCTGAAATCAAATCTGTCTGTGATTAAATTCAACTGCCTTGCAGATGGCGGATATAGGCATCGGCGCTCAGTGTATTGTTTCTCTAAAATGTTGTCATTTTTGTTTTTTTTTCAATCAAGTTAAATTTTGAACAATAATATATTTTTATAAGAATGATATCAAAATGTTTTTCATCAAATATATTTTCATACAAGTATAGAAATTAATCAATTTACAACTTTCATGAAATTATTATGATGAAAATCATTGCCTGAATTACAATTTTACAATATAATTTTATTTCAAACAAACGAACACATTTAACTACATGTTTAAGTGTATAACTAACATTATATTCTTATATATATATTTAGTTGTCATATACTCATATGTATCCAGTTCATAAGAGAATAAACTATAATATATTACATTTGTAGTTTAGAGATGTTTTTACTTGGACTGTAATTTGTCGCAGACCAGACCACATTAGACCAGACCAGACCAGACTAGACTTGTATGAGTCCATCCCATTCGCTTTACTTATAGAGTTATAGGTCACAAATTAAACTTACTACAACAAGCATTCTTTTTGTTTCTTTTACACCCAAAAATTAAACTTACTAAAAAGGCAAATAAAGAAAGAAGGCCGGTATAACATATCAGTGTAGCACTTACAAAAAAGAAATTTCACGTGTAGCCTTGAGTAGATTCCAACCTCCTACATGTAGCCTAGCAAGCAACTTAATTCTATCAATACTACCACATAGGCTAAGGATGTTTTCTTTTGGATTGCTTTCAGACCAGACCAGACCAGACCAGACCAGACCAGATCAGACAAGACCAGACCAGACTAGACTTGACTTCCGTAGTTATAAAATACACAGAGACCAGACCAGACCAGTTCAGACCAGTTCAGACCAGACCACCAAATTTCAGTCCAAAAGAAAACATCCTAACAACTCATTTTGAGGTGTAGCCTATGCTTACACTCATCATAGTGTATGTCCGCCCCTGCTTACAGATTGGGAACGGGTGATAAAGAACGGGCCATGTATCTTTCGTGGATGTCTAGTGCTATTAACACCATATGATGGGTGGGCGGATGTTGAGACGGTTGAACTTGAAACTTTTCCTGCATGGGGTCAAGTTCACGATCTAAACGAGAAAATTCGAACTGGCAACATTGCCACACAGTTGGCTTAGAGAGAAAGCGCTTTTCTAAAACTGGATGCTGATTTCGTAAGGGGTAGTGGTGATGGTGTCCGAGTAAGGGTGTTGATTGATGTGCGCAAACCGCTAACACGTGTTGCTAGTACGACTCTAAACAAAAAGAAAATGTATTTCAGACTTATGTATGAGAAGATGCCCGTTTTGTGTGTGGAGTGTGTGACCTCGTGGGACATGTTACAAAGGAGCACGGGGATGGAGTACACCCGCCAGAAGCAATTATATATCCAGAGGTTTTGATAGCCCCAAACCTAAGGAGAATCAGAGAGGATCCAATTCATTAAGCAAGAGGCGTCTGGTTCTTGTTCATAGTGACACAGTGCCTGATGGGGAGGAAGAGCATTGTCTTACTCAGAATGATAAGCCTTCGCGCATGCATGGTATTGCATGAAGGGAACCTTGTGGCAGCAGATGTTAACATGAAAGAGGGAGGGAGCGATGGAGAAAATGATGATGCTACGACTATTAGCAAAGACGTTAAGAGGCAGAGAAACATAGAATTGAACCCTAATGACTTGGCAACATCGGCGGGCTCCTTCGAGGAGCTCCGTCGGGCCTAATGTATGCCCTATGTTGGAACTGCCGGGGAATTGGGCAACCCCGGACAGTTCAAGAGTTGGTCTGCCTAGTGCAGATGTATAAGCCTAAAATCTTTTTCTTATCCGAAACGAGGCAAGATTGCGACTATGTTCTACGTTTAAGATGGCGTATATGGTTGAAAAACTGTCCCACGGTTAAGGGAGAAGGTAAAGGTGGGGGTTTGGGGATTTATTGGGATGAGAGCCTTGTGGTGGAGCTTCTTTCATTTGGTAAGCATCATTTTGATGTGCCGGTTCGTGAGGGGGTTAATGGAACTCAATGGCGTGGAACTTTTGTGTATGGCGAGCCAAGAGTGCAAGATAGACATCTTATGTGGACCTTATTGTATCGGATTCAACCAAATTCAGATGCCCCATGGGTGATGATTGGTGATTTCAACAAGGCAATGTGGCAGTGGGAGCATTTCTCAAGTATTAAACGCAAGAGAAACTGATGATGGACTTTAGGGAGGTTCTATCTCACTGTGATCTCCATGATTTAGGATTTTTGGGACTTCCCTGGACATATAATAATAAAAAGAGTGGTGGACGGAATGTTAAAGTTCGGTTAGATAGGGGTGTTGCTAACCCAGACTGGATGGCCCTATTCTCGAAGGCACAAATTAGGCATTTGGTTTCCTCAAGATCGAATCAATGTCCTTTACTCTTGCAGCTCCAATTTTCTCACTCGAAGAGGTTAGGGGGGGCATAATACGACGATATGAACTGTTCTGGGAAAGAGAGGAGGATTTAACGCCGGAGGTTAAAGAGACTTGGTAACGGGCTCCTCGGGTTGAGAGCTTGGGTGACTTTGTGGGAAACCTGAAGACTATGATGGGTTCCCTTCAGAGTTGGGGACGCAGACGTATTGGTAACATTACAGAGGAATTGCAGAAATGTAGAGTCCGTTTGGAAGCTCTTCATGAGGTTGATTCAAGATATGGATGAATTACTGTATAAAGAGGATGCGTGAAGGGGATAGGAATACAAGATTCTTCCACCGAAAAGCCTTCTGGTGCTCATAAAAGAACAGAATCCAAAGACTAAGAGGTGCAGATGGTGCCTGGATTGATAACATGGAGAAAATACAGGATCTTGTTAACAAATCTTTCATTAACCTGTATACACGGGATCCGACAGTTGATCCTGAGCCCTTAATCACACTCCTGCAACCTGTAATCACTGATGACATGAACATAAGGTTATGTGAGACTTTCTCCGAGAAAGAAATAAGTGATGCTTTGTTCCAAATTGGCCCTCTAAAGGCCCCAGGGCCAGATGGGTTTCCAGCTCGCTTCTTTCAGAGGCATTGGGAGGTCCTTCGAGAGGATACAATCAAAGCACTTCGAAAGTTCTTCTCGGAGGGTATTATGGACAAGGGTGCAAATGACACCGCTCTTGTGTTAATTCCAAAAATAAATGATCCCGAAGGTGTTAAAGATTTCCATCCTATTAGTCTCTGCAATGTGATATACAAAGTTATATCAAAGTGCAATGTGAGACCTCCGTTAAATCATATTATCAGCCCGACACAGAGTGCATTTATCCCTGGACGTTTGATCATAGATAATGCGTTAATTGCTTTCGAGTGCATCCATGCTATGCAAAAGAATGAGAGTGAGCGTGGTGATGTGTGTTTTCTCGCACTTAAAATAGATTGTAATATAGTGGTGTAAGTACGAGTATTGTCTCCACAGGGACGGACAAAAGGGAATCAAAGATTAACTAAATTTAGCGATTAAAAAGAAATAAATAAAAATGCATCGTGCGAGATTGGTTGCTGGAAAATAAAAATGCGAATAAAACGATTAAACTAGGGGGTTCTTTCTAATTAATGACGAAGGGAACAGAGATTGATTCTGGGGTAACCAGATTTCTGGCTGATCAGGCCTAATTACATGAAATTAATTTAATTGAGCCTAGCTAATGATTACTAAGTTCTTACCGCTCTCGCGGCATAGAGTACAATAAATTAGGGGACTAGGCTGATCTCTCATGCGACAGGATCCTAAATTATTACCAAGACGAGCGAGCTTACGGCCCCTTAATTGCTACTAATCTCTTAGTGAACGATTAAGTGTGTATGAATGTATCCTAGAATAAATTAGATCTCTCCTAATTTATTCTACAAGCAATTGTAATTCTAGCGGCCGTTCCAGGTTACAAGAGATATCAGTTAAATTATTTAAACACAAATTAAACGACATTCATGCAATTAAACCGAAAGGAATCTATCCATACATCATGATCAACCCCTTCATCAACCCCAAATCCCTAATTAAAACTACTCACAATTCATAATTGAAGAATCAACAGAATTGGAATAAAAAGAATTAATTGTCATTAATTAAAAAGGTTGAACTTACAAAGAATCCCAAAAGATTGATGAAAAAGGCTGAAAATCCCTCTAAAATTCGTGCTAGGCACTCTATTTAAGCTCCCCCCTTCATCACGGGGGTTTACAGGCTGTTTAAATAGAAAAATCGGGTAAAATTTGAGCTGAATTGGGATTTCGGAGGCAGGCACGATGCTAGGCACGATGCCAGGCACGATCGTGCCTTCGATCGTGCCTCCGGAGCAAAAACGCGCATTTTGGGCAGGCACGATCGTGCCTCCCTCCAGGCAGTAGCTCCGCGATGCTTTCTCTTCACGCACGATCGTGCCTGACTTTGAGGGCATGATCGTGCCTACTTAACTTCCGAATTTGGAAATTCTTGCTTCATGAAAGTTGTAGATAATGAAGTCCTCTATCCACCCCTATTTGACGAATGTGATTTGAATCATCCAATCAAGAGATATGATCAAAACGGTGGAAGGTGTCTTTATGAAATCGCAGCAGAGATCATCTGACTTCATCGTCTGTTTTCACCTTCTTCCTCTCATATTCTCGCAAAAGTGTCTTAATATCATTTGTATAACTTGAAGTTAGCTTTCATATGGAACTTAAATCGTGTACATTGGATATATCTACAAAGAGATATGCTTGAACGATTGACAGAAGGTCATCCTGATCGTCGTTTTCAAGCTTCATTCATCTTCTTTTGACCCCGTAGCCAATCCTAGAGCTCTTTTTCCTTCAAATCTTCATCGTGAACCTCCCGGTGACCTCCAAAGCTTTCAAATCAATCTCAAATGCTTCTCAAATCATCCCGATTGTTCCTCAAGTGCCGGTGCCGAGCTCAAATTCCTTGATTTTGACTACAAAAAACACAAAACTCGAACCAACGCCCGGTAAACATAACTTGAGCTAAAATTGAGACTTGTAACACCTTAAAGCTAGGAAAATCATCAAAAGTCGATCTCAACACGCATCAAATGCGTGTCAAAATATGGACTTATCAAATTCCCCCACACTTAAGCCTTTGCTTGTCCTCAAGCAAACTGAACAACAGGACTTACGATAATCACCACATGGAACCAAAACAATTAGCATGCACACGTAGTTAAATGTATATTCACAGAATAGGCAGACTAAACCAAGAAAATTCTTCCCTAAACTACATCTTTGTACTCTAGCTAAAATATTTGATAAAATTATTCACAACATCCTCAAAGTAGTGACAGCACACACAAATAAACTAGCTACCGATCAGAAGGACTTGTGAAAATGGTGGTAAAGGGTGAATGGTAAGAATAAACAGTTCCTTTCTTGAGAGTTTGGAACATTCTAACAAAGACTCAATGCATTTGAGAATTTTGGGGTGAGAACTTAGTAGGCCACAAATTAGGAACAATCATTTAAACCTATGCAAAGAGTAGACATGGTATACAACTAAGCTAAACTGCCGCGGCACATTTGTGTTTTGACGTATACTTGAAGTACGCGAAGGACTAAAGCTAATTTTGCAATAGCCTCCATGTTCATTTAATTAGGTTTAATTTTCTTTGTCATGTTGGCACGAGAACGCCATTTCTTTCGAAAGATATCCAAGTCTCATCTTACGCTTTTTGACCGGGGCTCCCATTCTCTTTTTTGCAAGGTAAGAGGTCTAGCTACTAATTAATTTTTCCAATTTTCAGATTTTTACTAGACATTACCCCATTCTAATCTTGGCCTCACCATGGAAAAATAGCAATTAAGGTCCATTCATTCAAAGTGAATCCATGTCTACAATGCAATCCTCGAAAATATCAAATTCCTAAAAATTGACTGCTCTTACCCTATTTGGGGCATAGGAACAGTGCCAAAAATGGCTCCTACAAAAATTTCTTAAACTTAGCAAATTAATCCCCTAGTTCCCTAAGCACTAAGACTATGTCAGAAATATTCACGGGCAATGACACAAAGGCCATTTGGCTATGGAGCTCAATTAATTGGGTAACAAAGAACGGTTATGCTCAAAATGGCTTCTCCTAAAGGACTTTATTCAGGTCAAATGGGAAATTTGTTAATTCATTCAATGGGTGACTAATGCCTTCATCCTTTCAACAACCAAATTATAGTGCAAGCAATTTAAGCCTAAACACTTCAAGGACATTCTAAAAGCATAGTCAAAATTTAAAGAAAAAAAATTCAAATATTTTGACATGAATTTTCTATGAATATACAACTAACACCTGCGCATGCTAACTCTAATAATCACATGTAACAACTACTGCCCGAATGCCCAATTCACTCCCCCACACTTAAACTTTGGCATCGCCCTCGATGACCAAAAATGCACTATGCACAAGGGGGTAAAGAGGATAGGGTCACGCGTGCTCAACTTAAGTCAAGTCAATTATTACAAACAGGCGATTATTAGAGTCATAAAAACTTCCCTAAGGCGCTGGTTGGTGCATAACTAAACCGAGTCAAGTGATCCTCGGCACATCATCCCCAAAGCAAGACCCTGAGCTGCAAAAACAAAACACACAAACACAAAAACAAAACGAAAAAAACACCCCGGATTTTTTTTGGGGGTTTTTTTTTTGGGGGAGGTTTTCTGAAAGCAAACAAACAAACAAACAAAATGCAGAAATAAGCTTGGGTTGCCTCCCAAGAAGCGCTATTTTTAATGTCGTTTGCCCGACGCAACTTCCTCATACGCTCTCAAATAGCAAAGACTGCAGTGGTGCACTAATAATCAATGTCTCCAGCTTCCCCTCAACAATGCCATTAGGTGGCGCAGATCCTTAAATTCTCGAATATGCGTAGGCGGCACATGGTCTTCATAACCCTCATCAGCACAGAAGTGAAGTATGAAACTCTCATCCTCTTCAGGTGGATAGGGAACATGAGTGAAAACTTTGATTACTCTAGGCATCACCGGAAGCTCAAAACATGTCTCCAAGCAAAGAGTAGGAGCAACACCGTAATCAAACTGCACCATAGAAAAGTCTTCTTCTTCCTCACCAATATCATGAAAATTCACAACCTCTCCTCTGGACTCTGTATCACTCCCCATGAAGGCATCCCAACTCTCATTAACACCGTTCTCATCAAGGTCTTCTTGGATGATGTTGTCACTCTCCGTACAAAAAGGAATATCATCAAGTAGTGAATCAAAGAAATCCAAATCTGAAACCACGTAAGAGTGGATCGGTGCAGGTGTACAAGAAAGGTAATCTTGCTTGTGGAGCGGGACTTCTTCATTACAGACATCATCTACCTCGCCCCCACTCTCTTGGAGGGTGTAATCATCTTCTCCCAACTCATCTTCAATACCCAAATCTACCTCAGTAGCACCATCATCATGACTAATCTGCATCTTGCCCTCCTTGTTAGGTGTTGACACTAATGGTAAATCAAACTCCTGGGGAGTTTCTGTATGAAAATCGCGGTGATTAGTGACTTCATCAGTTACAACTTGTACCGTTTCAAACTTTTTCTTGTATTCTTCTAAAAACAACTTAACACTATTATCTTCTTCTTCATCTTCAAACATAGGTGGGTCTTCAAATGCATCAAGAAGTGAATCATCCATCATATTCCCACCATCATAGTCTGACTCGCTCACGTGATTATCCCAATTGGTCTCCTCGGATTGGTCTTCTACCAGATGGCTCCTTATGGTATTTATATGCTTCATAATGTTTGAATAGCTCTGCTCCATGGCTAAAGAGCTCTCCCTCATAGACTCTTCGTACTCAGCCGAAGTTTCTAAAAGTGTCTTCTTACACTGATTCTGTGGCTCATTACTTGGCAAGGATGTATGAGTGGCTGAAACATGTGTGGTTGTGAGTTGTGGGGAGGAAGAAGTGGGGTATGCAACTGCCCAGTAAGGCTGGTCATATAGAGGTTTGATGGGACAAAGACATAAATGGTGACTTCCTCCACAGAAGGAACAAATGCTATCCTTAAAACATTCAGATATTTTCTCAGGCGTTTTAGTTAGAAAAATAAATTCAAGAATGGAGCCTGGTCTTACGCTTACCCAAGGGTATTGTGATGAAGGATAGTAAGAATCGGAATGAAAAGGTTGCGTGGTTGGAGTGTATGAATAAGAGGGCTGAATATTTTGTGGTGTAAGAGAGTAATATTGATGAGGTGTGTAAAGTTGAGGAGAAGTGTAAGGAGGACATGGTGCAAATGGTGAATATTCCGTGGAGGTTTGAGGGTAAGGTGTTCCTCCGTAAATCGAGCTGAATGAGTTCATCTCATCCTCTTAAGAACAAGTACCTGAAAGGTTAGCACAGAAAAAATCCCACGAAGAACTAAAAAAAAACTAATTAAAAAAAATCTCGCTGAAATTAATTAACCCTTAAAACCGACACCGTCCCCGGCAACGGCGCCAAAAACTGATGTGTGTTTTCTCGCACTTAAACTGATAACCACCTGGATCCAGGAATTTATTCAAACTTCAAACCTTAAATAAAATAAAGTAATAATAATAAACTCTTTATTATAATAACTGAAATACTGAAACATAATAATAGCTAGCTGGAAGCCGCCACGGTCGTCCCCGTTAACTCATCTTGGCACGCGTTCCACTCTCTCATCACCTTCCTAGGCCTTGACCTTACCTTTAGTATCTGTACATGCGAAGAAAGAAACTGATAAGATTTACGCTTAGTAAGTCACTATGGATCCACAAAAAATATCTAGAAGTCTATGTCAATTTATCAATAGATAAATTTTTTGCTACAAGCAAGCACTGAACAAGTAACTAACACATAACTTCTCAAACATATTCTGAGGAAGTTCTCAAAACAAGAATATTTTCTAAAATAATTTCTCAGTACTGCTGGAGAGATCTCAAAATTTCTTTCTCAAAACATCTCTGTAAAACTTTCTGAAGGAGATCTCAAAACAACTTTCTGAAAAACTTTCTAAAAGAGATCTCATTAACTTTCTGTAATACTCTTTGTGGCTGATTTTACTTTGTGGGCCCGTGATATGTACTCAAAGGCGCCAATCCGACAGCCCAGGGGAGCGACCCACTAAACATGTCGGACTCTCTGAAACTCTGATAACTCTGTAACTCTGTGGGAACTTGTTCCCGAGTACATATCACTTAATCTTTCACTTTAAATATTAGTTCGTTTTTTATAATGGCGTTTGGATAAAACAACATCAAATATGAAAATAAAAGTACTGACAAAATCTTGACTATGTCAGACAAAACATAACTCAATACAGCAAATAAAATAACTCAGCAAATAACTCACCAAGTTCACATAATAGCAAATAGACTAAAATCATCTATTAAAAATCAAACAGACTTCTTTCTTTTATTTGGTTGAACAAACATGTACAGGTGGTAGTGAACTTACCTGTAGAAGCTGAACTCTAATTACTCAATTAAGTACGGCACCTTGATAACGTCTTCCGGTAAGCTCTTCTCTTAAAATCTTTAATTAAATATTAAATGTAACATTACGATTAAATCTCATTATACTATAGCTAAAGCTGAAATCGATTGTACTGTAAACCAAAACTCGGTAATTGAAACGTACTGACTGAAAGATTAATTAAATGTTCTTTATCTATTTTAATCAAATTTGAAGTCAATTGTAAAAGAATGATGTAGACAGCCCCTCCTTGACCCATACTAAACAATTCATTTTGAATCAATATACCCAAGTTCCAGATGAAGAAGACACGGGCAGGACTCCAGCCAACCAAAATTAATTGAACTTGCTATTATTCTGTTTAAATTTTCAGAGAAGGAAAATAAGGTGGCTGCTCTATGAATTGAAAATAAACTCCCCAAATCCGAGTGAAATAGCAGCAGCACCCTTTGCACGTTAGAATCGTTTTTTTTTTGCCGTTACCACTCTTAAAGCTCATCTTCTTCTTAGTGTTCCAATTTTGTGTGTATCCTTAAGATTGACTCTTGTGAGTGCGGAGTTTGGACAAGTGCTGGAGTGCTGGAGGCGTAATACTACGTCAAACTGTCAAAGTAGTCATAAGATCGAACACAATCAACTAATGTTGCAAGAGTTTCATCCTCATTCTTCAATTGGACTGCCACAATATCATTTCTAAGTGTTATTACATCCTCCCCTTAATTCTATGAACTGCCACAATCTCGGCAATCTTCCTCTTTGTGATTAGAACGGTCTTATCTAGCTATATTTCTCTACATACACCTTCTCATAGTTCCTTCCTCCGACCTTAAAGTTCATTTTCTTGTAATGTTTCTTGTTCTGTGTGTGCCCTTAAGATCAGCTCTATGGTTGAACCGGTACTGGAACGCTCGAAAGGTAATGTTTCTTTAGAGTTCCTTACGAAAATATTATACTAGTTTAGTAGGAGTCTAATCACTACTCTCTAAATGAACTACTACATATATCCTTCCTAAAAGCTACTTGAAATGTCCTCACTTTATTTCTCTTTGTTGAGGAACCGTAGGAAAACGGCATACTAGCCTCTGAAATTTTTTTGTCGTCAGGGTTGTTACAACCATAACTCATAAAAGAAGATTTTAAATGTCAACCCAATACTTTCAGAGATATTGGCATTAAAACTAGTTAGTTTATTCCTCATGAAACTAGTCGTATGTCATCTATCAAATGATGTATATCATCTCATCAGTTTCGGTCGGTTGCGATTGAATCTGAACAAGACTCCCCGGATTGGCATATGTTATTGCTTGAAACAATTTAGGGAATTGATTATATGATGCCTCCCAATTACCGAATCTGCGCTCTAAAGCAATCAACTTCCCATACCAAGCCTTTTTGTATGAAACATAGATTTGGAATTTCTCATATATAAATGTCTAGAAATATGAGTTTGATTTTGTAGTCCGGATCCGCCTCCACTTTAGGACCTATCTCAGTTGCGATGAGCTTGCTTGTTAAGTTCTTATCATCCCGAACTAAGGTGTAATCAGGCCTACATGTGTGGACGGGTTGGTATTTTTTCACCTTCCACACGAGTAAGTTTTGGTCTGCTCCTGCTTGGATATGCCACAAGCATTTCTCCGTCGGGTAGAGACACACAACCTTCCATGACCTTGGACGTTTGTCAACCGACTGGAAAAATGACTTTTGACGAATGTTTGCTCGGGCCACAGCTTCTTTTAATTCGTCATAGGATTTGAATTTATCGCCGACTGCAATCATTTCAGAAGCACGATTTACAATCTCGACATACGGTTCGTCAGCATCGACATACGGTTTGTGTATCTGCAGAGTGGCCCATGTCGTATCTACTACCTCATTCCTATCATCTCCAGAGGATGATTCGGCATCACTACTATGTAGTTCAAAGTCGGGAATTTCACATTTTCACCACATATAATATCATAATATTTTTTGGATAATCTAAACTACAAATTTCACATTCTTTTGTATATACACATCATTTTCACTTTGTTCTTTTCTCTAGTTTGATACTAAATTATTCAAATAACAGTATTAATAATAAACGTATGAATATATTAAATCACTAAATTTGAAACTATATTAAACCTGTAAAATCATACAGGGGGATTGGAAGTCCACAAAAGTTGATGTGTTGCTTCTTCGGCCATATGTTGATGATTGACCCTGCCCAATATCGCAAAACGTAGCGGTAGTATTTGTAGCAACTTCATCGAAGCTCAAATTTTGTGGGGGGGGGGGGGCATAGAGTTGTTTATAACATCCACGAAAATTTGCAATTCTTGGTACTCTTGAAAAGCGACCCGGGAAAAACAAATCCATGACCGGTCATCGTGAATGGGCCACGCTCTAGAAGCAACGTAGACCGAATTCTGAAATTTTGGCATTTTTCCATAAATAGATTTTATTTCAGAAAAACCGTCTTCTCTAATGTGTTTTAGAACACCTTCGTACAAAGTGTGAAAAACATCTCCTTTGCTAATGAACAATACTACCTTAGGATGTGTGGAATACTCTATTTCATTATCTTTTGTGATCATAGAGCCATTCCAATGAACGACAACGGCAGTATCCGCACTAGCCATTTCTAAATACAATAGATTAAGAAATACTCCGTATAAAGTATATATGAAGTGAGAAGAAACTATTGTGTCTTGTGGTGAAGAATTAAGAACGAAATAAGGATTTTAATATGTGAATGGAGTGTTAGCGTAGGTGGAGAGTGTGGAAGGGTTGGGAACACGTATGCTTTTGGCATTTGGAAATGGAGTGTCCGAATAAGAGTGTGAGTGGGGTATGGATTTTTAATTTTTCCATTTGGAATTTTGCTATCCGAATGGTTGGGGTATGGATTTTTATTATTTGCATTTGGAATTTTGCTATCAAAATGGGTTGGGTGGGTGGTTTTTATTTTTTTTTCATTTGGAATTTTGCTATCCGAATAGTTGGGTATGGGTATGGGTTTTTGAATTTTATTTTTATTCATTTGGATTTGAAATACCACTCGCAATTGACCCCACCATATCCAATTTTATTTTTTTTCATTTGGAAACTACCATTCCGAATCGACCCCCAATTTTTTCTTTTCCATTTGGAAAATGGCATTCCAAATTGACCCACCAACTCTTTTTCTCTCACCCTAATTCACTCGGAAATTGGGTTTCCGAATCCCGTTTTTTTTTTTTGTACCCTAATTACAACGGGCTTCTTGTGTTAGAAACTACCCTGGTTTCGGAATTCTCTTTTTGTGAGGTATGCCTATCAAGTGCAACTACCTAACTTGATTGTAGCCTGCAGCGCAATGTTAGACACATTGAGAAAATGAAAAAGGAAATATATTTTAGTCAAAAGTATCTCACTTGTACCAGCCTTTGTCAATGTGAAGACATGCTTACAGTCAAGCATGCATACGTCATTGCTTACCTCTTGAAATCTAAATATTAATTTAAATTTGCTTTTTGGTTCTTAACATAAAAAATTTACATGTCAAATTCAATTTACATGGACTCCAACTAGAAATATGTTTTCAAATGACTTTTTTTTTATATGGGCGATTTCATTTTATTATTAATGAAAAAGTCATTATTTGAGAATATATTTGTAGTTAGAGTCCATGTACATTGATATATTTTGACACGTCAATTTAATATAATAGGGACCAATTAAAATTTAAAAAGCAACTATAAATTATGTTTTAGATTTCAAGAGGTAAGCACTGATGTACGCATCGTTCAATGTTCAACATTTCACTTTATAGAGTAATAATAGTTCTTATTATAGATGTTAGAAGAGCATATCAAAATTAAAATGATTAGTGATTGCGAAAAGGTTGACTATCTTCTTTTACTTGCATTGTTTCAGGGGTATTTCCTAAATAGAAATAAATAAACATTAAATTTTAAGAATAGGTTTATAAGTTTTAAATTCTCCCAAAATAGGGTAATTAGTACTTTTTGTGCCAATTCTATTTTTAGCATATTTTAATATTAAACAATACGAAGTATGACATTTTCCAAGATTAATAATGTCATCTTGATGACATTTTTACAGTAAAATTTGGCAATTTTAATAACAATAAATGAAACAAAAGCATCAGATGATTACAAAAACGTTACAAAAATGGCAACGATTGAATTTTCAATAATTTCACAAAAGATCTCATGCATCTTACCAAATGATTGAATAAAATGAAAGATTACAATTAAAAATTCTTATTATAATGAGTTCTTATTTTAAGACGAGTTCTCATTACAACTCTCCCCTACATGTACCCATCAAATCAAATATTAGTATGTCAAATCAGATTATATCAAACAAAAATAAATTAAATCAAACCAAATAAACTTAAATAAATTAAAAAATCACAATTCATATAAGATCATACATAAATTATTAAGAAAAATGGACAAGAATAATCCGAACTATTAGTGATCTGCTTGAAATAATTCAAAGTATCAATTATCTCAAGATAATCCCAACTATTGAAAAATCATCCGAAAACACTCCACATACTCATATTATAAGTTATTTATGGGTAATTATAAGTCACCGGAGTATTTTGAGAAGATTTTTCAATAGTTAGGATTATTTTGAGATTATTGATACTTTGAATTATTTCAAATAGATCACTAATAGTTGGAATTATTCTTGTTCATTATTCCAATTATTAATAGAGCATACACATAACAATCCGGATCAATTCAAATCAAGTGAAATAAGAACAAGTCAGATAACTATAATACCACTTGTCTAAAAAATTTATTATTGTATTTCTGCAAGTCAGTGACAAGTATACAAAAGTATGCTGTTTCATCAAAAGTTTCACCGAATACGGTAACACTATTATGTTAGCATGTCTTCACTAACGATATACTCGTAATATTGTAATAATAAGGTTTAAAGAAAAGAAAACAAAAAACGAACCCGAAATCTATCAAATTATTTATGTAAATTTTACCCGGAAAATATGCAACTTTTATAATACGTAGTAGTATTTTAAACTGAAATTGAAAGTTTTAAAAATTAAAAATATTTTAAAGAGAAAAGTGTAAAAATAGTCTTAATTTGAACTATTAGCTAGCTACTGAATATTTAATTTTCTAATTGTTATCTGGAATTGAATGAACTTGCAAATACACAATTCAATGCATCCAAAAACGCTTATGAGTTTTTTATTACCCGATAACACCGCACTAGAGAGATATAGTAAAATACAAATTATAAAACTTCAAATCAATTTATTAAGTTTTTAGTTTTTAATTTTTTAATTTAGTAAAACAAATTGATATTATTTGGTTGTTAGTTTTTTATTATTTAAAATGTGTTATAAAAAGGCTTAATTAGTTTTGTTGTTGCATCGTTGTTGACTTGTTTCCTTAGGATCGGTGCTGCCTATATATACCCATTGACCCCTTACAAATGAAACATCATATTCTGTATATCTGGAGGACAAAAGTAAAGGAAACAAAAACAAACGGCAAGAAGGATGCTTAAAAATGAATGGGTTCTTTTGTCGTTGTTTCTTCAATTGCCCTTTGTCTTTGGTAACCACGAGGGTACGTATGTTCAACTTCCAACTTCAATTTAGTAATTGTTGTAAATAAGATTTAAAATGTCTATGAATTCCAAATAGGATCAGTATGTTTTATCTCTTAAATATGAGTAATTATTCGTTTTTTGGGAATAAAAATATAACTGTTACTATTATCTTGAAATTAGAAAAACGTTTTTATGCAGGAACTTTAATTTCCTAATAACGATTAGGAGTAGTATATACTTGTATGATCGAACTAATCATTCCAAGCACGTATGTACAGCAGTGGCGGACCTAGGCATCGGAGCCCAGGGTATGCACATATGCGAAGTATATAATAGTAATACACATGATTCTCCCTCCATTCCTTATAACTAGGCGAAAGTTGGGTGACACGTAATTGGCGTAAAATAAAACGGTAAAAATTGTGTTATTGAAATTTGTGCAGAGGTGAGAGAATTAACAAAAATGACATGACATCTCAAAAAGTGTATATTAATATGTACAATAAAATTATAAATCAAATTTCATTATAAATATGGACATGATAAAAATCAACATACCATCTCGAAAAGAGGAAAAAAAAATGGATAATAAGTTGTAATCATATATTACACACTCCGTGTATGTAATTTATAAATATTTTTTGTCTAATAAAACCAATTTATCAAGATGTATAAATAAAATATCTCTAAGTTTTGGGTCAAAAGTACGTAGTAAAAATGAAATTTTAAATAAACACAGATGATTCAGTTCAATATAGAAGAAAACTAAATAAAATGGAGAAAACATATACAGATTTGCTAAAAATACTGATGTTTCATGCTAATGATACGACTCGATTATTTAAAAAACTACTGTAAAAAAGTAGCTGAAGAAGCAGCCAAGCACGGATGAGCTAAAATGAAATGAAGCAAAATAAAATTATGTGATGCACAAGGGAGATTCGAACTTGTGACCTAGAGCCTACAACAATTTTAAAGCACATGAATCTACCACTAAGGCAAATGGACATTTTTGAGGTGTAGCCTGTGCTGACCCTGCATATAACATAGGTCCGCCCCGGTGTACAGGTGATAGTTTGGATGCACTAAGGAGGGCGCTTCATGATCAGAAAAATGTTCTAAGTAGCTGGGATCCAACCCTCACCACTCCCTGCACTTGGTTCCATATTACTTGCAACAGCGATTCTCAAGTTACAAGAATGTAAGTTTTCGAAAAATATATACGAGCAGGGACGGATCCAAGGGGGGGCGCGGGGGGGCGACCGCCCCCCCTTGGACTTCCAAATTTTTCTACTATATATATAATATTTTCATAAAATTTTCATACTTTAATTAGGTATATATGTTTTCGCCCCCCTTAACTTTAAGTTTTCAAAATTAATATATAGGCTCACATAATGCAATGCTTAATTGGAGATTTAAAAGAAGTAGAATAAAATAATTTACATAACTTAAAAAAATAAACAATAGAACTCGTTGTTTAAGACTTAGGGTACCAAAAAATTCTTAGTTTTGTAATGTTTAATTATTTTTATTAGATAATTAGTACTCGATTTTGTAAGATATCAAAACATATTGAATATCAGATACAGTAGTTAAATCGTATAAATGTTTGTTGACATTAAATTACACATTTCATTTACCTCTTACTTTCTAAAAACAATTTGTTGAATAGATAAAACTTTAACTTATTTTAGAATTAATGCAAATATAATATGCACCAGATATATATGAATTAACATTACTATGTATCATATTATTCTAAGTATAGTAATCTCCAGGGCCGGTCCTGAGATATTTAAGGCCCTGTTCAGTATTAAATAAAAGGCCCTGAATCGTATAAAAAAAAGTATATTACCCTGCGTCAGTGTTAAAAATAAATTGTCAATATTGATAATTAATTTAATTTTAACAATTAAAATTTACATATTCAAATAGTAAATTATAATCTATAAAAAGTTTCAAAATTCAAGATAAAATTTAATTAAAGATTGATATCTCAATTAAGTGAATACCATCAATTTGTTTGATTCAAAAAAGTCAATTTTATAAATCAATTTGAAATTGAAGAAGTACTATATATAACACATGTAGTGAAAAATAATAAACTTAAGAACAGAAAAAGTAAATATAAAATGTAATGAAAAACTTATTTTGATTCCTAACAAACAATATCATAACAAAAGAAATCCAAAGTATTAAAAATTGATATAATTAACTATAAGAAAATCAAGAACGTAACTTAAAAATTAAGTGTATACGAAGTAATGTAGTATATTAAAGCAATAACAACAATACTTATAGTTAAATTTATTACTACGTATGTGCTTAGTTGTAATAAATTAGAAGTAAATGTTTTAATTGATCGATTTGAGTATTTGACTAAAGTATTTGTAAAAGTAATGACCGACGTTTTACAAATGCGTCACTTGGTGGAGTGGTAAGTCGGTAAATGATACTTCTAGCTGATGCGCGTTCGATTCTCGACTGTGGGATTTTTTTGGATTCGGACCAGTAGTATGAATATTAGGCTAAGTTTTAAAAAATTGGGCCCTCCGTCAATTTGGGCCCTGTGCGGTCGCACTGCTTGCACAGTGCCAGGGCCGGCCCTGGTAATCTCATGCATACTATTGTAATATTAAGAAAACTCATCATGACCCACAAATATCCTTCTTGATAGACAAAAATCTCAATTCAAAAATCAATTCTTTATCCTGTTAAGAATCATGTGATTAAACAAGGCATAAGTTACTTAAGAAATATTGGTTGATGTGTACCTTTAACTTTAACCACTTTACCTTCAAATAATATCATAAAATGTTATACTACGTATATCATATCCTTTCTTATTTTCAAATAATTTCCCTTTAATTTGTCATTTCTTAAGCTTTAATGTATCAATATTTTTTTCTCGAGCACTTATAGTTATTAAATCAAAGTTATATTTTCATTGTCTATAGTTAGAATTAGAATATAATAGATTTAATTGTCATCGTGTATGTAGTATGTACTAATGGAACTTTTTAAATAAAAATTAGCCACAGAGCCCTACACTAGCGAAAAAATTCGCCCCGCTACACTAGCGATTTTTTCCCGTTCCGCTTACTAGCGAAATTTTTTCACTCCCTACACTAATGAAAAAATTTCGCCCCCCTTGACTCGAAATCCTGGATCCGTCCCTGTATACGAGTAATGTTTTTCAATATTAGTTTTCCTCATTATTGTCGTGTTTGTGACTGCACACTCATGTGTAATTACAATTTACAAACCATTATTACTTTCAGTGATCTTGGTAATGCCGGCCTCTCGGGTGAACTAATTCCATCCGGTCTAGGAGATCTTTCAAGTTTGCAGTACTTGTAAGTTAAATTGTTTTAATTCAGATCATCTTCTAATTATTAACAAGCTACAAGCTAGCTAGCTAGGTTCAAATTAAATTTCGCGTATATATTTATTTAAATTGAATTGAATGCTGGACAAATAATTAATTAAAGATGATTCTGTTTCCATATTTCCTAGCTTGGACATATCGATCTGAGAAATTCATGTAAATATAATTCCTTGACCTTAATTAGTCATTGGTAAAAAAAATTAACAATTGCTAGAGGCGGTTGGCTATCCTTTCAAGGTGGTGTATTATTCTTCATGATGAAGAGAAACAAAAAAGTTAAATTATATGTAGATTAATAGTTGCATTAAATTACAATAAAAATAAAATTATATTAATAGTTTCAACAATGTGATTTTTGCACTATTTATACCCCTTACTTTGAATACGACTTTCTACTAATATATGTAATCAAATTATTATGTATAAAATATTATTAGATTCTTATTAACATGGACTTTTAAAATTTTAACTTTTTATAAAGTTTACTAATACGTAATTAAATATAAAGTTGTGTGTTGACAACGTCAAAGTCAAACTAGGTAAAATTAGAAAAGAATGGTGGTAGTATATATTGTGCAGAGTAGTAAATAACTCAATACATAATTAATGCCGGCAGGTTATTTTCTTATTTTACGGGAGAAGTCAACATGGAGAGGGCAATGTAACGGGAGTTTTTCCAGGGTTTCTAAAAACGTGCTTCCGGGTTTCTACCTCCCTACCCAATTACCCATACCCCTTCAATCGGAAATGAGGCTTCTGAATGATTGTTTGTCATTTAATTTTTTTTTTCTAGCCCAATTTTATTCGAAAAGCTTATGATCCCCGTATTGTTGTCCTATAAAACAGAATCCCGTGTTTTCGCCCCAAAGTTTCAAAACTCTCGTATTTTTATCCTTTCCTCAAGTCGGTAAGTATTTTTTGTTTGGTTCAATATTCAATAATATCATTGTTGTCCTCCCAAAGGGGAAGTCACAAGTTCTACTATCTTCCAAATTCAGGGGGTGCTTTGTTGGTAGCTTATCAACATTTTTTGTTGTTTTGACCGTGATTTGGCCTTTTAATCTCAAACAACTAAAAGTCTAAAACAGAAAAGGCCGGAAAACCTTGCATTTAGGTTTGACTGTTTCATATACAGTATAACTAAAAAATCCTTCTATCCAATGTATGGCACGTGTAAAGATAGTAGTATACATCTCATACATCTCCTTATGTAACACCGTCCCCAAATATATTTACTTCTATGTAAATAATGTATTGAACCTTATTAAAGGATTAATGAATTTACGAAGTTGTAAATTTTTGTTATTTTCTTTCGCGTGAATAGTAAATTGCACGTGGGGCCCACATCGGGAGCGGGGACCACCCAACATTCCCGAGACCACATATTTTATTCATCTTGGTCAAGATAATATTTATATGGTGGTGGATATTTTACTTGGGTCGTGGAAAGGCCCTGTGTTGGCCGATTGGGCAAAAGAAGCCCAAATGCCGGTACCGACAATTTAACGGATAACAGCCCGAAAATGAATTTCGGAGACTTCTAAATTAATGTTTTGGAATACATATTATTTCAAAGGGCCATTACGATTGAGAACACATAATATATTTTATTGGACCCGATAAAATAAAATATATTTAAAACAGTCCGAAAAATACAATTTTCGGGACCGATTGTACACATCGGGACACAAAGGGATGACCTCCCACATGAGTGGGGGCCACCCCACGTTTTTTTGTGCTCAATTAGACAAAGGGGAGCTGGATATGATAAAGGAAGGTGTGGAGGAGGAGGCTTTGGCATCAAAGTACAAGGATGACCCCTCACCCATCACACATTTTGTCATTTGAGACAAAATAAACCACTCCCTCTCACCCCTATCACCAAGCTCGACCAAGACCTCAAGAAAAGAAGAGGAAAAGCTCTCAAAACCACCTCCATTGTTGCAGCACGAGCTCAAGAGAAATTGGTCCAAGGAAGGAGGTTTGAGAAGGAAAAAGTTAGGAAAAGTGTGAATAATTAAGGTAATGACCTTGTTATAACTTCTCCTTCATTCTTCTTTTACCATATGAGGTATATATCATGTAGACAACCTTTAGTATGGTTCCATATGTCACAAGTATGGATTCATGGGTTGAAAGGTGGCTCTACGTCCAAGAACGGACTTAGAAGCCAAAAACGACCGGTTCACCGGAAAATAACCTTTTATAGGTTATTTGTATTGATTAAGGTTTTATGATGTTAAAACCTTGTTAGGAACTTGTGAAAGGTATTTCAAGTGATTTCACAAAGTTGGAAAAGTCGCCGGAGTTGTCGCCGGAGTTGACCAAAAGTCACCGGAGTTTCACCGGAGTTCAACCAAGAAGGGTAGAACTTCTTAACGCTAGTTCAAGGTGAGTGGACGGCTTAATATCTTATAACTTTTGGGTTAATTATAAGATTACCTAAATAAATGTTATATGAATTCATAATGATGTTTAAAAGATATTTAAACATGTGATTAGCCAATAGGGTTAAGTTTGTATGAAAGAAATAGATTGTTTATGCATAGAATATGATATGAAGAATTATATAGAATGCATATTTGCTTGAAGTGTATTAGAAGCACAAATGAATATTTTAACTTAATTATGTGATGATTAAGTTGATTTGTACAAGGTTTGTAATGGCGGTCAACGACCACGTTGACCGGTGGATAATGGATTAATTAATACCGGTCGATATTAATTAATTGTACATTTACATAATTGCATGGCTTTGCATGGAATGTGATACATAAGTTTTATGTATTGAATTAGTTATGAATGACTAAATATGATATAGACCCTATCTAGCGTGATATGTGGTAAGTCATAGGTCGGGTGGAGTACCCAAGGATCGGGCGGTTATCCTCAAAACTCGGTTATATAGGGTGGAGTACCCAAGGATCGGGCGGTTATCCTCAAAACTCGGTTATATAGGGTGGAGTACCCAAGGATCGGGCGGTTATCCTCAAAACTCGGTTATATAGGGTGGAGTACCCAAGGATCGGGCGGTTATCCTCAAAACTCGGTTATATAGGGTGGAGTACCCAAGGATCGGGCGGTTATCCTCAAAACTCAATTATAGGGTGGAGTACCCAAGGATCGGGCGTGTATCCTCAAAACTCATAGATTACATTTAATGATCTAGGACCGGGCGGTGTCCTTATGATAATTTATTTGACCAAGGAGGAGTTCTATACACTCATAGGTATATGGGTGGGTTGGGATTTAAGTCAAGGATATTGACTACTATTATTTTCCCAAATAAACAATGACCTACGGGTCGGGTATTTCCAAGTGTATGTATACTAATATGTATTTCAAACTTGGGGGAAGGACTATACGTATATGTATCATCCTATGTTTGGGTCTTATACTTGAAACGCTAGTTATTCTATATTTAGCCTGCTACTCGCTCGGTACTTGTACTGACCCCTTCGGGGGGCCCCACCATTTTCAGGTTGAAGCTAGAGCTTGCTACTTGCACCTTCTCACGGGTGATATCAAATCAGGGAGACGTGGTTCGTGCTTCCTTATTTTCTTTCAAACTACCGAACACTTGCTCATGGATATTTGTTTTACTACAAACTATTTTTGGGGCTTGCATGCCCATGTTGTCGGCCGGTTGTGGCCCATGACTTACCGTTGAATATTTCCGCTATTCATTGGTTTAATGTGATGTTGTTATGTATGTTTACTACTGAGTATGGATGGATTGTTTTCTCGAACGCCTTGTGTAATTAAGTGAGGTTGACCCGTGGGTGACGTCACTTAGTTATACGGCGGTTGTACACGCGCTTGGATTGCGGTCTGGGGCGTGACAATTAAGTGGTATCAAAGCAACCCTGCGACAGTGTGCTGATCCGTTGGATATCGGGCAGGCCCTTAGCAGGGGAAAAGATTCTGGAGTTTGATTGAGATTAGTTTAAGGGCGCAACGAGGACGTTGCGATCCTAAGTGGGGGTGATTGTAACACTTGAGATTTAATATAAATGGATTAATAGTACTACTCATACCAACAGAGGTGCATCTCCTTTTACGGGAGCTCATCCGCCAAGAACTCCAAAGTTAAGCGTGCTTGCACGGGAGCAGTCTTGGGATGGGTGACCCCCTTGGAAGTTTCTCAATGCGCGCATGAGTGAGGACAAAGTGCGCGGTAAAGGCTTGTGGTGGTTTGTGAGGACAGTACTATTGGTCCGGAGTAACTACCTCGGGTCCCACGGGGCCGGGGTGTTACAGGTGGTATCAGAGCCATCTCAGTTCTAAACTATATAATCAACCTCTCACAAAAGATTTTGCAAAAGAGTTTTTACCGAAAACCATGAGCATTGTATTTTGACGTTTATAGGACTATTGGTGCTTAAGTTGCAAGGCCTCTAATTGTTAAGACGGTACCCTTAACAATTGGTATGGTAGTGACTTGGGCCAATACGTGTCTGTAACGTTCTTCCGTCAGTTGACATTTATAGGAGTCTAATGGCTCATCCATATTTCTTTCAGAAATAGAGGGCAGGCGAATGAGGACCAGGAACAATCCGAGGGGGCAGGCGCCGGTAGTATCCCAAAGGGGAAGCCGGGCTGCATCTCGGGGTTCGAGAGGAGGCCGTGGAAGCCGTGGAGGTCATCAAGCTCAATCTGTGAGTGATGGCCATGTAAGCTCGGTGTATGAAACCAACACCGAGGACTATGACTCAACCTACGTTCCAGAAACGGAGCATGAGGAGACCCCGTATGATGGGGGGGACACATACACCGATGATGACGATGAGAGTGATGCCCGATTCGCCCAGATGGGTGAATTACTTGAGTGGTATCAAAAGGAGAAACTGAGGAGAGACCTTAGGCGCCAAGCGAGGCGTGGCTCTCGTGGTGGTTCGGGTCAAGGAAGCCGGGGAGCTTCCGTGGCCACCCCAGCGGCGTCACAAGGTGGGCGTGAAGGAGGTTTTGTCGTGAGAATCTCCAAGTACCTCAAGGAGGCTAGGGCCTTGGGGTGTAGGTCCTTTGACGGCACCGGTGACATTACCGTTGCCGCCGATTGGATTAAGAAGGTGAAGGATGCGTCAAGAGACATGCAAATCACACCGGACGTGAAGTTGACTGTCGCTTCACGGCTACTAGAAGGGATAGCCTCTACGTGGTGGGAGAGCGTGGAAGGGAAGTACCATGGGGAAATAACATGGGCGGACTTTGAGCTAGAGTTCTATGCTCAATACTACTCCGAGTACGAGGTGAATGTGAAACGGAGAGAGTACACTAACCTCAAACAGAAAGATGGCGGCACGGTTAAGCAGCTGGAACAAGAGTTTAGAACCTTGGCGAGGTTCTTGCCAGAGTACGCGGTTGATGAGAACCGCATGACGGAGCACTTCTGGGATGCATTACTCTTGGATATCCGTGACCGAGCTACGTACTCTCGCCACATGTCATTTAGCGAGGTGGTGGAACAGGGTCTTCTTGGAGAGGCCCAGTGGAATGAGAGGAAAGCAAGGGACGCCGAAGAGGCGAAGAAGAGGAAGTGGAATAATTCGGGGCCACCCGATCATTCTCGAAGGAACAACCACGGGGGTGGTGGTGGTGGCGGTGGTTCATTCAAGACGCCGGCTCCACCGGCAAAGAAGAATAGGGATGCGAGGTGGCACGGACCTAGGCCACAGAACTCGGGGCCACCTAGATGTCCCAATTGCTCAAAACAACACTTTGGGAAGTGTAATGAACCACCGAGGTGTTTTAAGTGCGGGAATGCGGGCCATATGAAGGCCAATTGCCCTCAATTGATGCAAGAGAGTGCCTCGGGAGCCGGGGGAGGGACCATGACGGGAAGAAACCGTGCGGGACCGTCAAACGGCGGTACTGGAAGAGGCGGTGCATCCACAAGCCATGCCGCATCTGTCAACCAAGGTGGGACCCAAGCACGAGTCTACGCGATGACCGAGGCGGATGCGCGAGCAAACCCGGACTCCGTTGCAGGTAATACATTTATTTTCCTGTATTTCTAGGCTTATTTGGGTCATATAAGTCATTGGGTTTGGGTGCGGGCCACCCCGGGGTCAAACCCCGCGAATTCGGGGCGAAACGGGCTAAAAACAACTACGCGCGATCGCGCGTACCCACAGACGCACGACCGTGCGTGCGAGGCAGTAGCCTCTGGCCTTATTCCGCGCAGACGCACGCCGTGCGTGCAGGTCAGGCACGCCGTGCGTGGGACGCACGATCGTGCGTGACCAGCTACGCACGATCGTGCGTAGCCTGCAGTGGTGGATCTCCGATTTTCTCACGCACGCACGACCGTGCGTGCCACCCAGGCACGCCGTGCGTGGACCCCAGGCACCCGAAAATTGATTTTTTCGCCCCGTTCTTCTACGTTTGGACCCCCGTTTGATTCCAAACATTAGTATGAACCAAATAACATCCTAAAAATGTGTAAAAACATTAGAAAATGTATCTTACATGGTGTATAAATGTAGGAACATTAAAGATCAATGGTAGGTGTGCGAGGATCCTCATCGATACCGGGGCACAACGCTCATTTGTGAGTGAGGCGTTCGCCGAGGGCCTTGACGTGCCATTGACACCTATGACGCAAACATTGCTAGTCTCCACACCGTTAGGAGACGACGTGGAGAGAAATCATTACTATCCGTCATGCGAGGTAGAAGTGACGGGTCAACCTTTGACTTGTGATTTCGTACCTCTAAGCATGTTGGAGTTCGATGCAATCCTAGGAATGGATTGGCTCGAGAAACACCATGCTCGAGTAGATTGCTACACCAAGGTGTTAGAGCTCGAGGATGATCAAGGAAACACGCTATGTTTCAAGGGAGATCGGGGGAAATCTAGTGCTTGTATCATATCCGTGATGAGAGCACGGAAGATGATGAGGAAGGGATGCCACGCGTACCTTGCCTACGTGGTGGACGATACCAAGAAGGAAGTCGACATCAAAGATGTACGGGTCGTGTGCAGGTACCCGGATGTCTTTCCCAAAGACCTACCGGGGCTCCCACCCGATAGAGAGATAGAGTTTGTAATCGAAGTGGAGCCGGGAACCAAACCCATTTCGATTCCCCCTTATCGAATGGCACCGGCCGAACTCCAAGAGTTGAAGGTCCAACTACAAGAATTACTGGACAACGGGTTCATCAGACCCAGTCATTCACCGTGGGGGGCACCCGTACTCTTCGTGAAGAAGAAGGATGGTACACTAAGAATGTGTATTGACTACCGACAGTTGAACAAGGTCACAATCAAGAACAGGTATCCCTTACCGAGGATTGATGACTTGTTTGATCAACTTCGGGGGGCAATAGTGTTCTCAAAGATTGATTTGAGGTCGGGGTATCATCAGTTGAAGATCAAGGAGAGCGACATACCTAAGAGTGCATTCCGCACTAGGTATGGTCATTACGAGTTCCTTGTGATGTCATTTGGTTTAACCAACGCACCGGCAGCATTCATGGACTTGATGAACCGTGTGTTTAGTGAATACTTAGATCAATTTGTGATAGTATTCATTGATGATATCTTGATATATTCCAAGAGCGAGGAGGAGCACGAACATCATTTGAGGCTTATACTTGACCGGCTAAGGGAAAAGCAGCTCTTTGCCAAGTTCTCTAAATGCGAATTTTGGCTTAAGGAGATTGGGTTCCTTGGTCACGTCATATCCGGTTCGGGCGTTGCTGTGGATAACGCCAAGATAAAGGCTATCATGGATTGGGAGAGACCCAAGAATGTGAAAGAGATACGTAGTTTCCTTGGCTTAGCAGGATACTATCGTAAATTTGTGGAAAAATTCTCCGTATTGGCGTCCCCATTAACGAAGCTCACAAAGAAAGGGGCCAAGTTCATATGGGACGACAAATGTGAGAAGGGGTTCCTTGAATTGAAGAAACGACTTACCGAAGCACCAGTCCTTGCCCTACCCATACAGGGGATAGGGTATGACATTTATAGCGACGCTAGCATCCAAGGGCTTGGGTGTGTACTGATGCAAAACGGTAAGGTGATTGCCTATGCTTCTAGGCAATTGAGGAAACACGAGGTGAACTACCCTACTCACGATCTAGAGTTGGGGGCGGTAGTGTTTGCATTGAAGATTTGGAGGCATTATCTCTACGGGGAGACGTGTCACATTTATACTGATCATAAGAGCCTGAAGTATGTATTCACTCAGAAAGAGTTGAATATGAGGCAGAGGAGATGGATGGAGTTGATCAAGGACTATGACTTGATCATCGACTATCATCCCGGAAAGGCCAATGTAGTGGCCGACGCACTGAGCAGGAAGAGTACGTCGGGGACGCTACTCACATGTCTACAGGCATTGAGGGCACACGTGGAGGTATCCACGAGCGGGGCGCTCATTGCTAGGTTTGAGGTCAGACCTACATTGCTGGGTGAGATCAGTAGATGTCAGGCCATTGACGAGGAGTGTCAGAAGATTCGTGAACGAATCATTGAGGGGCCTGTTGAGAACTTTCGGGTACGTGACGATGGTCTATTATTGTTTAAGGATCGTGTGTGCATACCAAAGAATGAAGACCTCCAGAAGTCTATACTCGAGGAGGCTCATTCTTCAGCCTATGCTATGCATCCAGGAGGTACTAAGATGTACCGGGACCTGAAGGAAAGTTACTGGTGGTCGGGTATGAAGAGAGACATCGCCGAGTATGTGAGTCGATGCCTTACTTGCCAGCAAGTTAAGGCAGAACATCAGCACCCGGCAGGGCTTTTGCAGCCACTCACCATCCCAGAGTGGAAGTGGGAGCACGTGACCATGGACTTCGTGGTGGGGCTACCACGAACAGTGAACAACTATGATGCAGTTTGGGT
Organism: Cuscuta epithymum; assembly: GCA_945859915.1. Taxonomy (NCBI): domain Eukaryota; kingdom Viridiplantae; phylum Streptophyta; class Magnoliopsida; order Solanales; family Convolvulaceae; genus Cuscuta; species Cuscuta epithymum. The sequence goes on along the minus strand of CAMAPF010000406.1, from coordinate 750,534 downwards.
AGTGGTTGATAGACTCACCAAGAGTGCACACTTTTTGCCTATCAACATTACTTATCCTCTTGAAAGACTGGCCAAGCTCTACACGGAGGAGATTGTGAGATTACATGGAGTCCCGATATCCATTGTCTCGGATAGGGACCCACGATTCACATCTCGATTTTGGCCGAAGTTTCAAGCATCTTTGGGGACTAAACTGAAGTTTAGCACAGCTTTTCACCCACAGACGGATGGACAGTCCGAGCGGGTGATACAGATTTTGGAAGACATGCTTAGGGCATGTGCTTTGGAGTTCCAAGGAAGTTGGGACAAGCATTTGGCCCTAGTAGAGTTTGCCTATAACAACAGTTATCAGGCAAGTATCGGCATGCCCCCATATGAGGCATTGTATGGGAGGAAGTGCAGAACACCGTTGTGTTGGGACGAGGTTGGCGAGGCCAAACTCGAAGGGATAGAGCTGGTTGAGATCACCAAGGCCAAGGTAAGGATCATTCGGGATAGACTAAAAGCTGCTCAGGACCGGCAGAAGAGTTATGCTGATAAACGGCGGAGACCGTTGGAGTTCGAAGTCGGTGATGAGGTCTTCCTAAGAATTTCTCCTTGGAAGGGCATCATTCGATTTGTATCGAGGGGAAAGCTTAACCCCCGATACATCGGCCCATTTGAAATCCTTGAAAGGATAGGGGCCGTGGCTTACCGTCTCAAGTTGACACCGGAACTTGAGAAGATACATGACGTGTTTCATGTATCGATGCTCAAGAAGTACATACGAGACCCATCTCATATTCTTGAGAAACCACCGGTAGAGATCCGTGAGGACTTGCAATATGCGGTGGAACCAATGAAGATTGTTGGCCAACAAGTGAAGAAGCTGAGGAATAAGGAAATTCCTATGGTAAAGGTTCTTTGGAGGAGTGATCGAGTCGAAGAAGAAACTTGGGAGACCGAGGTCTCAATGAGGGAGCAATACCCATTTCTCTTCGATTAAGATACTTGGATTTCGGGGACGAAATCCCAATTAAGGGGGGGTGAACTTGTAACACCGTCCCCAAATATATTTACTTCTATGTAAATAATGTATTGAACCTTATTAAAGGATTAATGAATTTACGAAGTTGTAAATTTTTGTTATTTTCTTTCGCGTGAATAGTAAATTGCACGTGGGGCCCACATCGGGAGCGGGGACCACCCAACATTCCCGAGACCACATATTTTATTCATCTTGGTCAAGATAATATTTATATGGTGGTGGATATTTTACTTGGGTCGTGGAAAGGCCCTGTGTTGGCCGATTGGGCAAAAGAAGCCCAAATGCCGGGTACCGACAATTTAACGGATAACAGCCCGAAAATGAATTTCGGAGACTTCTAAATTAATGTTTTGGAATACATATTATTTCAAAGGGCCATTACGATTGAGAACACATAATATATTTTATTGGACCCGATAAAATAAAATATATTTAAAACAGTCCGAAAAATACAATTTTCGGGACCGATTGTACACATCGAGACACAAAGGGATGACCTCCCACATGAGTGGGGGCCACCCCACGTTTTTTTGTGCTCAATTAGACAAAGGGGAGCTGGATATGATAAAGGAAGGTGTGGAGGAGGAGGCTTTGGCATCAAAGTACAAGGATGACCCCTCACCCATCACACATTTTGTCATTTGAGACAAAATAAACCACTCCCTCTCACCCCTATCACCAAGCTCGACCAAGACCTCAAGAAAAGAAGAGGAAAAGCTCTCAAAACCACCTCCATTGTTGCAGCACGAGCTCAAGAGAAATTGGTCCAAGGAAGGAGGTTTGAGAAGGAAAAAGTTAGGAAAAGTGTGAATAATTAAGGTAATGACCTTGTTATAACTTCTCCTTCATTCTTCTTTTACCATATGAGGTATATATCATGTAGACAACCTTTAGTATGGTTCCATATGTCACAAGTATGGATTCATGGGTTGAAAGGTGGCTCTACGTCCAAGAACGGACTTAGAAGCCAAAAACGACCGGTTCACCGGAAAATAACCTTTTATAGGTTATTTGTATTGATTAAGGTTTTATGATGTTAAAACCTTGTTAGGAACTTGTGAAAGGTATTTCAAGTGATTTCACAAAGTTGGAAAAGTCGCCGGAGTTGTCGCCGGAGTTGACCAAAAGTCACCGGAGTTTCACCGGAGTTCAACCAAGAAGGGTAGAACTTCTTAACGCTAGTTCAAGGTGAGTGGACGGCTTAATATCTTATAACTTTTGGGTTAATTATAAGATTACCTAAATAAATGTTATATGAATTCATAATGATGTTTAAAAGATATTTAAACATGTGATTAGCCAATAGGGTTAAGTTTGTATGAAAGAAATAGATTGTTTATGCATAGAATATGATATGAAGAATTATATAGAATGCATATTTGCTTGAAGTGTATTAGAAGCACAAATGAATATTTTAACTTAATTATGTGATGATTAAGTTGATTTGTACAAGGTTTGTAATGGCGGTCAACGACCACGTTGACCGGTGGATAATGGATTAATTAATACCGGTCGATATTAATTAATTGTACATTTACATAATTGCATGGCTTTGCATGGAATGTGATACATAAGTTTTATGTATTGAATTAGTTATGAATGACTAAATATGATATAGACCCTATCTAGCGTGATATGTGGTAAGTCATAGGTCGGGTGGAGTACCCAAGGATCGGGCGGTTATCCTCAAAACTCGGTTATATAGGGTGGAGTACCCAAGGATCGGGCGGTTATCCTCAAAACTCGGTTATATAGGGTGGAGTACCCAAGGATCGGGCGGTTATCCTCAAAACTCGGTTATATAGGGTGGAGTACCCAAGGATCGGGCGGTTATCCTCAAAACTCGGTTATATAGGGTGGAGTACCCAAGGATCGGGCGGTTATCCTCAAAACTCAATTATAGGGTGGAGTACCCAAGGATCGGGCGTGTATCCTCAAAACTCATAGATTACATTTAATGATCTAGGACCGGGCGGTGTCCTTATGATAATTTATTTGACCAAGGAGGAGTTCTATACACTCATAGGTATATGGGTGGGTTGGGATTTAAGTCAAGGATATTGACTACTATTATTTTCCCAAATAAACAATGACCTACGGGTCGGGTATTTCCAAGTGTATGTATACTAATATGTATTTCAAACTTGGGGGAAGGACTATACGTATATGTATCATCCTATGTTTGGGTCTTATACTTGAAACGCTAGTTATTCTATATTTAGCCTGCTACTCGCTCGGTACTTGTACTGACCCCTTCGGGGGGCCCCACCATTTTCAGGTTGAAGCTAGAGCTTGCTACTTGCACCTTCTCACGGGTGATATCAAATCAGGGAGACGTGGTTCGTGCTTCCTTATTTTCTTTCAAACTACCGAACACTTGCTCATGGATATTTGTTTTACTACAAACTATTTTTGGGGCTTGCATGCCCATGTTGTCGGCCGGTTGTGGCCCATGACTTACCGTTGAATATTTCCGCTATTCATTGGTTTAATGTGATGTTGTTATGTATGTTTACTACTGAGTATGGATGGATTGTTTTCTCGAACGCCTTGTGTAATTAAGTGAGGTTGACCCGTGGGTGACGTCACTTAGTTATACGGCGGTTGTACACGCGCTTGGATTGCGGTCTGGGGCGTGACACCTTATACATCACAATTTATTTATTTAATATACTCGTGTTTATTTTCATAATCTTTCAGGGAGCTCTATAGTAACAATATAAGTGGCTTGATTCCATCAGACCTCGGCAATCTAACAAATTTGATTAGTTTGGATCTCTATGACAACCAATTGACTGGTCCCATTCCTGATACTTGGGGAAATTTACTAAATCTGAAATTCTTGTACGTTTAGATTTTTACTGTGTTTATGAATCAATCTTCTATAATCTTCTATAATAGAATTTTACGAAATTAGAGTTAGGGAAAGCCGCCAAACGAATTGGCGACTCTCCTAAAAATACGGAACATGTGATTATTCACCATATTCATTGAATTATCTATTTCATCATTGATTTCATAAATTTAAATTGATTCAACCAATTTCATTTTGCAAAACTTGATCATAATGTAAGGAAAAGTCTTAGTATTAAAGTACTCCTTCCTTAACATGTTTACTTTTCAAAAATATTTACTAGTTTAATTTCTACTGTTTCCAATTTGGCAAGTTTCTCAGTTCTCACCTGCAAATATATAACTATTTTCAATTTTCCACTCATTCTTCTGGTATATCTTATCTTTTGACCCCCTTCTCTTTTATTTTCATCTTTTTGCATATATTATTCATTACCGGTACTATTCACTCTTAAACACCTTATACTTATAACTAAAAAAAAGCTATATTTTAAATATGTTTTATTAATAAAATTAATAACAAATTATGGATACTTGAGAATTGATTATAGATATGCGAGCACAAACCATGATATGAATTGCATTTTTCTAATACCTAATGGAGGATGTTTGTTGCTCATTGAAAATGTCTTGATTCTCAACCTAAAAAAACTTATGATTTTCATATCAATGCATATTTCAAAAGTACAATATTACATTTAGATTTACATATTGAAGTTATAAAAGTTGATTATAGATATAAATCATATAATTTAATAAGTTTTTATAAAAGAAAAGGTAAGAAAAGAGTGTGAATTAAAAGATACTACCTCTGTCCCTTAAAACTTTGTCATCTTTGACTTTTCAAGTCAATGCTGATAAAGTTTGGACCATGATTTTGATTAGTATAATATTTGAGAAGTTATAAATTCTATACTTTTATAAAAATACTTTCAACTAAGAATATTTTCATATCATTTTTATATTATAAATAATTTCTATAAAAACATATAATCGGTAAAGTTGAACTTGTTTGACCTAAAAATTCAAACATGGCAAAGTTTTAAGGGACAGAGGGGTTGAAATAGAGATCACGAAGCCCATTATTAGACTTCTAATGCTCAACAAAGTATATTTGATACTCACTAAAAGTGCATTAATGCTCATTTAGCAGAAGACGTGAATTACATTTAAATTATCAAAATGTCACCGACTGTACGGTGGGAATCGTACAACCGGTTGTACGATATAGGCTTCCCTAATTATTCTATTTTATTTGTTTTGTGTGGAAATTTGAAGACGGTTGAACCACAATAGATTGACGGGTCTTGTTCCAGACACTCTTGCTAATCTTAAATCACTCGCAGTACTGTAAGTATAAGTTACACTACTATGTATTCCGTACAAAGCAAATCTTAATCGCAAGGGTTACCCCCACCACACCAAGGACCAAAACATCATGTTTCAATTTTACAAAAATGCATACTTGTACACATCGAGTCACACACCCAAGTTTAATTGTCCATTTACACACAATTGATTTCAATTTTTGTAAGGGAAGTACTTGTGACCCGCGAATTGTCTATGCAGGGGCAATTCATTTTTTGGGGTAACAGACACTTTCCCTTTTACAAAAAAAAATTAAAACCAATTGTCAACACAGACAATCACACTCGTGCGTGTGACCAGGCGTGTTCCATTCATCTCGGCCCTGGGCCCCGAGGATTTGAAGGTCTAGATTGCAAGACGTGTTGTGGTCTGCAATAAAAGTGCTAACGCAACGCAAGACGTGTTGTCGGCTGCACCGCATCTCTCCGCATCCACAATGACCTTAACCACAACCACATACCACAAACCTAAATAAAATCAAAGTCTATTTTTTAAAAACAGGGATTGCTCGAGCAACTCTTTAAGTGGTACAATTACGCTCAATCATGGTGCCTTACTAACGATAACATGTCTCAGGTTTGTGGTCTTAACAATCCTTAATTGAATACTTTTTTCAGCTCCCCAATAATAATAGTTCATTTGAAATTTTGAATGAATCTATGATAGCCAAGTAGTGACTTTTGCTTGTTTTAGTTTTGACAATAATCCAGGTTTGCAGTGCAGCGCTTGAATTCCATGGTCTTCATTATATAGTTATCGGATCAATGGTGTGTTTATTGCAAGACTGGGTCTGGGAGGACAGCTTACTTATATATTATGGCAGCTTAATAATTGCATCATATCATGATGTATGTTCCTCAATAATAACTATTTCAAAGTTGTATTTCTTGTGCACGCTAATGGGGACATGGGGTTAATCCATTTGCGTTTGGTCATTATACCAAGTGTTTGGTTTTATTTTCTCTATTACCTCACCTAATACAGAGCATAATATCATAATCCGTATGAAATAAAATTTGAGCACTAATGTAAATTAATGAATTATTCATCTTTCAATTGTATATATGAATATATGATTATACGGCCATTTTACCCATTTATTGTCATTGCTCTCAATATAAGAATAACTACGAAATAAATCATAATAATCATTTTCAAGATGATAATTTTGTAGCTCACAGCTAACTGGATCTTAATCTATTTGTGATTCTGAGATAACATCCTTGACCACTTGACCCTTGCATATATTTACAATATAAAGTGGCTATTACAAATTAGTCATGGACTCGGGTTGGGTCACCCAGCCCGTGAACCGGTCCGCTACTGTGTGGGCCCGGCCCGGCCCAATCCTTCGGTTCTAATACCAGGCTTTGACCCGGCCCGGTGGGTTTAGCGGGATCGGGCTCGGGTGTAGGAAATGGTGACCCGGCCCGGCCGATCCCGGGCCCGGTTCGGGTATTTTTTTTCTTCATTTTTTGGGGCTTTTCCCCGAGTTGGGTTGGGTGTTTTGGAGGGGTTTGGGGGGTGGGGGGTCGGGGGGGTCGGGGGTTAATTAGAAAAAACAAATAACATAGACCCGGACCCAGCCCGGACCCAGCCCGGACCCGGTGCTAACCCGGGCCTTCATCCCAACCCTCAAAGGCCCGCCTGGGCCCGGCCCGAGTCCAACACTATTACAAATACGACTCCTGAGATGGCATAAGCAAGAAGGCTATTACTAATACCCAAACATGCCCGGTTAATCCCATACACTTTCCGGGTTTTGGGTAAATTAAGATGGGACAATCCAGTGAACACTGTTATTAAATTACTGAGAAAGTTTTGCCAGATCAGTTTTTTTTCGAGGTAAGGGTCAGATTGGTACTCGAAGTTGCATAAAAAGGGTCAAATAAGTCCTTATATATGAGGCTCTGTCTGGCCATCTTCATTTGGGGCGGTTCCCGGTTGAATTTTTTGACGAAAATGTTTGAACATCTTATTCATTACGTCTAGTTCACTCATACCAAATTTCAGCTAAAAATTCAATCGGGAAGACATTCAAATGAATTCTTGAAGATAACTGCGCAGTTAAAAGCGTAGTTATCTTCAAGAATTCATTTGAATGTCTTCCCGATTGAAGTTTTAGCTGAAATTTGGTATGAGTAAATTAGACTTAATGAATAAGATGCTCAAAAAAATTCATCAAAAAATTCTATCGGGAACCGCCTCAAATGGCGACGGCCGGACACTAAGGACTTATTTAACCTTTTTTATGCAACTTCGAGTACAATCTGACCCTTGCCTCATTTTTTTTCTACTAACCCCACCGTTGATATCACACAAGTTGTAATATAGGAGAATCAGTTGGTATTCGCAAGTCCTACTTGTTTCAGTGACAGTTTAGAAGGCAAAATTTCTAAAATAGGAGTAAAAATATCTTGGAATTATAAAATAGGAGTACAATATTTGTATTCCCTAAATAAAAGTAACTACTGTGAGCTCAAAAAATATTGTCATGTGCTAAACGTCTAGTAAGCTAAAACATGACACTAATCACTACTATTTAAGGAATAAAAACATAGTCATATTTTGAAATTCACAAACGTTTTTTACTTCTATTTATGCAAATTCTTTATGTGCTATGATCATGTGTTTAGTTTTCATAAAAAACGAAAGCAGAATATAAAATGAATTCTATTTCACGTTAAAAAAATACCGTTGAAATAAATACATTTCACAACAAAAAGAATTCCAAAAGATGAAGAAACCATCTTCTATTAATACGTCAGCATCCAATCTCCATAATGCAGCCACATCTCCAGGAAACAAAAACTAAAAGCCATAACAACCAAATTTCTCTAAATAGGAAGCAAACATAAGGCTAGTAACAGCAAAAAGCTTCCATACATTCTAAATTAAAAGAAATAACCTAATCATCTAAACTCTTGAATAAGCAGTCCTCTAAACAGTCAGAGTTAGTCCCCAAGTGAGCTTGGTTCACAACTCGCTCTTTAATGTTTTGTATTTTTCTATGGAAAATCCTTAAGTAAAGTCCTCTTTCTCTATTTAGTAAATAAAATCTTATCAATTTACTCTATTACCTTCAAGTTTCAGTATCTAAATGTGCCAAACGTCAAAACCTTACCCCCCTACAATAATATTTACCCACGACAAAAAAGCATTTCTAGATGTCAATCAAACACAATTTGATTTTTTGAATTCTGTAAAGATGGAAATAGTAAGGTCTTTAAGGGACGAAGATAATTTTCTGACTCAAGAAAGTTTGTCAAAAGGATCCATGTCATTGTAACAAGTATCCCACACTTTTTCCATAGCAGCACATGCATCAAGCTTCGATTGATTGGTATTGTCACACATTGAATAGACCACTCTTCGTTTCACGCATGCCTATACCAGAATTATAATGATGATAATCGTAATAATAACAACAGCAATAGCATCAACAATAATAATTGTTAAACAACATGACTTTAATTTCCATGTACATGCATAGGGTAAGTGGGTAACTTCAAGAAGAGGGGTGGATCAGAGAGTAGAGATAACATTGGCTATATACAACTTACTTGTTCGTGACCTTTTATCTTGAAGTGTCCACGCAACCACTCTCTCATGAAATGACAGTCCCCGCTAAGATGGCTGGCTCTAATCTGTGGATTAAGAAATTCAATATGAAAAAAGGAACAATGTAATTTTTAATGTTCCATGCCTCCGAATTATGGAAATAAATGGTTTTAGGTAACTCTTGCTAAGCCTTGATGAAATGTAATGAATCGATTGATAAGATAAAGTTTTCCAACAGATTGATTCCATTACAGCTTACTAAATATTGCCTAAACCTAATGTCAATGTTATCATTTTTATAAATGGTTTATAAAATATGCATTTTCTTAAATATTTTCAGGTTGAACAATAATACATGCACTACTGCATTTATCATTGTCTATTTAAAAAGGGTTATCAGTAATTTCTTGTGTGCGGATATTAAGACATGAGATTCGGCTGAACAAATGAATAAATGGGCCAAACTATAATCGGACTTGCTCCGTTGCTCAGATACATATAAAAATTGAAGTTTCTTCATAAAAGATCAACCTTATAGGAAGAGTAACCACGACTATATATATATATATAAGCAAGTTGTCTTAATAGGCTTCCCTTTAAAAAAATAAAGCTAATGTGGTGTGGGCCATTGACCCACATATGAAATACTAAATGATACTCCGTACTATCTTGGATTTTATATTGGTTCAATATTTTATGCTTTGACAATACTTTCACAATGTGAGACAAGTATTTCAACAACAGGATTGACAAATTGATAGCTAGCTGGATAACATGGTTCACTTCAACAAGCAAACACTTGCAGAGTATATGGTTGTTTTTTTTATTACAGAACATGGCAGAGAGCACAAACCTCAGCGCAAGCATGATGTTCCTTATTCTTAAAGTCCAAATTTTTAGCACGACAATGATCATATGCATGGATGAGCTCGTGGATAAGTACTTGAGTTACTTCATCTTGAAATCTCAAATTGTTTGCACATATTTTAATCTGAAACCATATCCAAAACCATGACAAGTAACATGTCTTAGCTACATTCAAATCCTTTCCAGCATTCCAGCAATGACTAACCAAACTTTGGGTTTAACCTCTACGGGTTTGTCTAGACCACAGAAAACGGTAGGAAAATGAAAACAAAAACAAAAACAAAATTTGAAAAGGGAGTTTATTTTCTTATTTTGGTATTACCTTTGAAATTCAAAAAAATGTTAAATATAATTATTTTTATTCACATATATTTAGATTTTCCTAGTCTTAAATTCTTAATATGATCAACATATTAAAATTTTCAGTCTTAATGTGATTGACATCAATTTGTTGATTTTTAGCCAGCATTTTTTCCCATCACCGCAAAAAAAAACCATTTCAACCCTTCCAATTTTCCTCAATGTTTTCATTCATACTCCGTATGATCTTTGCCCAGTATTTTCCGGGACCCCAACAGAGCGAAGAGTAATGAACAGCTATGGGGAACAAAGTGGTAAGGGAGAGTGAGTTTACCCCTCCACCCTCGGGAACAAAAAAGCCGGAGGCAGGCTTATCGCAGTGGACGGCTTTGAAAAAATTACCAGTAACTCTGCATCCCGCTTTCGCCAATTGCTCCCTCATATACTTAACCTTTGAATCTGCAGTGCATTCACTAATACATATGATGTTACGCTAAATCCTAGCAAAATGCATTAGATGATGGCTTACAAATAAAGAAACAGGAAGCGAAAATGATACCGAAATGCATTTTAACCTTGCAATCCCTTTTGGACCATGGCCTCGCCTTCCTCCACCGTGTGACCGCCTTTCGCACCAGTCCAAGCGGCAGCGCCAGCTGGTGGCTTGCTTTCCATTGCTGTTTCTCCGGTGACAAACCCTATATGCTAAAAAGAATAGAACTTTAGCTCCCTAAATAGACTATCAGCTCAATAACCGTTTTAATGTTTTATTAAAGACAAACATTGAAATTTGTATTTAAAATACAAACATTGAAATAAACACGGCCAAGATACAAGCATCAGTTGATGAAAAAGTGAAATTCTTACTAGTTTGGTCTACCAGCGGTCGCAGTAACTGGTTGCAGATTGCAGATACGAAGATGATGAAAGAAGGTATATGGTCTGAATGCCGGAAACGTAAACGTCGACGGAACCAACAGAAGCTTCTCGTGGACCGGGGTAACGGAAAACAAAAATCAGGATACTGGAATTGAACGATCTTTGAACGAGGGACTGGGGAGTTCTTGACAAATTGGGGAAAAGAGTTTAAGCAGCACAAATTATTTGGGTTTATGAAATTATATATTATTATGACCTTAACTTAAAGAACCTCTATCTTAACACTTCGAATTAAAAAGATAGTGCAATCAAGTATTTCATGCCAACAATAATTTGTTTGCAAATTGCTAATATTGATTTCTTTTCATTGATTTGCTATATTAATCATTTATCACATACGTAGTATATTTTTTTTTACCAACTATGATTATGAGCTATAATCAAAATTAATAAGGTTGTAGTTATGTCTCGTTGAATAGTCCATTTTAGCTACTTTTCATAATTCAAAAGAAGTATAACTTATTATTTATTTTATTATTAAAATATATGATAAATATTATTTATCCTTAATTCAACGTATTCAGTCGCTTCAAAATCAATTTCGACATATTTATCCGATTAAATCAATTCCATTATTGCCAAACGACCTTTATTTTGTGAGGACTAAAAAGTTGTTTATTTATAGTTAAAACTATTGTGTAGTTAATTATTCTAAATCTTCTATGTCTTTTCAGCGCAAATGTTAGCGAACCGGATAAACAGAAGTGTTGTAGGATTCTTGGCATTTCACATGATGGTGGGCAGGCGAAACATCTGGGCCTGCTAGATTTGGTGGGGGAAAATAAAACAGCTATTCTTGGGTGTCTTCGGGACATGATTCATGCCAGAGTTAAAAGCTAGAATAATCAGTTTTTGTCTAGAGTTGGCAGAGCAATTTTATTGAAAAATGTGGTGCAGGTCATGCCCACCTATGCTATGAATGTTTTTCTGCACCCAAAAGAGCTATGTGATGACATAGAAAAATTGATGAATGAGTTCTGGTGGCGCGGTTCCAAACTAGATCATAAAGGGTTGAGACGGAGGAGTTGGAACGGGTTATGCAAGCCGAAGGAAGTGGGAGATTTGGGGCTCAGAAGGTTAAGAGAATTTAATCTGGCTATGTTGGGCAAATAGGGTTGGTTAGTCACAGATGAGAGATGTCTTATGAGCCGAGTTCTCAAGGTTAGGTATTTTCATAACTCCAATTTTTTTAATGTTAATTTGGGAAAAATCCTTCCTTTATCTGGAGAAGTATTTTTTAGACCAAGGGAATTCTAAAAAATAATATAAGAAGACGTGTTGGGAATGGTATTGAGGTCCAGGTCTGGGCGGATGCATGGTTGCCTGGGCAGGGCTCTGGGAAAATTACTTCTACTCGGCCCACGGGTGTTAGGGATATGAATGTGGCGGCTCTTCGAGACATTACAGGGAAGAAGTGGAATACTGACAAGATTTCCTCTCTATTTAATTATGAGGATTGAAATTTAATCTGCAGTATATTGATCAGTTCACAAGACACGAAGGATGGGTATTGGTAGAAATGGGATAATAATGGCCTTTATTCAGTAAAAAGATGTTACCGATTGCTGATGGGCGAATTTTAGGCGAATGATTGGAGTGGTTGGAAGAATTTGTGGGATTATAAGGTTCCATCAAAATTTAAATTTTTTGTCTGGCAGGTTCTGGATGGAACGCTTCCGGTCATAGATAGCTTAAGAAAAAAAGGCGTGGATATCCAGGGAGGTTGCAAACTTTGTGATGAGCTATCTGAGTTTCTTGAGCATGCTATGATAGCGTGTCCTAAAGTCCAACCAGTTTGGAGGGAGGTTGGCGCCTATACGGGGTTCGAGCAGGGCTCGGTGGAGTCATGGGTAAAACAACAGCCAGACACCCTGGATTTAGATGAAAGAGACAAGTTTGTTGCTATTCTTTGGAGTATTTGGAAAAGAAGAAATACGGTGGTTGGGATGGGTGAGACCGAGGTCGGGGGCTATCAAAATAAATGTGGATGGAGCTGTCAATCAGGAAGGGCATAGAAGGGCGTGAGACTGGATTGCGAGGGACGAATATGGTGACTTCATTAAGGTGGGAGGAGCTACCCACACGGCTGGTTGGACCGTAGTTGAGACAGGGGCTACGGGGGTTCATGATGCTCAGGTGACAGCAGTGGAGGCGGGCTGGCAGCAGGTAAAGGTCGAGAAGGATTGTGCAAGGAATAAAGAAGGGCGAGGGATCGACTTATTTACATCTTATTATTGATGATATTAGTAACATTCTTAAAAACAAATAGTAATTTTATTGTCTCTTTTTATAGACAGTCTGTGAATCGTGCTGCTCATCGCTAGCAAGGTTTCACGTTGGCATCTCAGATAAGAGGATTAATTATGATGATATTCCTCATTGAATTGCTAGCCTTTTGGCGAATGATTTGTTGATTTAATATATTATTCGGTTGGGATAACCGTCAAATAGGTCCTCGAACTTTCATAAAAAAAGCCAATTAAGTCCTTCTATAGGATGTTCTGTCCGGCCGTCACGATTTGGGGCGGTTCCCGATGGAGTTTTTTGATGAATATTTTTTAGCATCTTATTCATCAAGTGTAGTTTACTCATTCCAAGTTTCAGCTAAATATTCTATCAGGAACACATTCAAATTAATTCTTGAAGATAACTGCGCATTTTTGCGTTCTCGAATTAATTTGAATGCTTTCCCAGTTGAATTTTTAGCTGAAATTTGGTATGAATAAACTAGACTTTATGAATAAGATGCTCAAAAAATTTCATCAAAAAATTTCACCGAGAACCGCCCCAAATCGCGATGGCCGGACAGAGTCTCCTATAGAAGGACTTAATTGACTTTTTCTGAAAGTTGGAGGACCTATTTGACAGTTTTCCCTATTCGGTTTGATGATAATTTTTTTTAATTGTAATTATATGTCTCTTTTTATTCTCAATAAAATAAATGCAGTCACATAAGACTATTATTGAGAGATTGTTTCTATAATTGAGATAATATGAGACTTATTGATAGTTATACAATTATATTATATTGTTGATGAAGTTGTACTTTTTATTGAACAAAATTTAATAAGGAATATCAAACACCATAAATAAACAAATGAGATCATATGAAATTAGGGCCCGTTTGTTACAATGTAAAGTAAACACTTTGCGTGTAAAGTGTGGGGAAGTAAACATTTTACACCGTTTGTTTTAACTATTTAATGTAAACTGTAGGACACTTTTTTAACCACACTTTACACCATACTATGTAAAATATTTTACATGGGGGGAGGGTAGTAAACTACTTTACACCCTAGCCGCTCTGAAGACTCCATCGTAACGTAGCAGCAAAGCAAAAATATTGTCGGCAGGTTTTCTCCTCCTACGTAGTACGAGTATTTAGGAAAACAAGAGGTTCTACACTTTGAATCTGCTCTCCATCCACGTTAACCAACAGGTTCTATACTTCCAGGCCAATTATTTCTGAGATTTGATGTTTAATTGAATCTAAAAGTTATACTGCGGGAGTTTCTTAGTTTTGTTTAATGGAGTTGCTTAGTTTTTAAGAAACGTTGGTGTATTTTTTTTTTGTTTTTGTATATATATATACACATTATATGTATATTTTATGTATATTATACGTATGTACCGTAGTATATGAAGCCGGTTAAACAAACAATGTAAAGAGTTTGTGTGTAATTTCAAAATAGATTACACACATAACCAAACGATGTGTTCTATTTTACATGTAAACTATTCTACTACCCTAAACTTTACATGTAATATTGCATGTAAAGTTTTAATGAGTAAACTACCAAACGAGCCCTTAGTTTAGATGATATTGCAAAGACCGAATCCGCACGAGTAGTTCAATTTATTGAGTGATGGAAAAGTCAGAACATTGATCAAGAATCAAAATCAACAATAGTGGTGTGAAGGTCACACCTACATTTGGTACTCACGAATACAAAATCTATTACTCCCTCCGTCCCCGAACGAAGTTCCTCATTTGACTTTCACACACTTTTATTCAAGCAAACTTACCAGGGGGTAAATTTTACTGTTTTGACACTGTTTCGACAATGTTTGACACTGTTTTGCACTGTTTGACACTGTTTTGATGTAAATAACTTTCCATTTAAGCAAATAAGAACTTAAATTAGAGACATCCAAATAAAGAAAGGGAGAACTTCTTTCGACGGAGGAGTATCATTATCTTGTCAATCACGAGGTAGGGCCCTTGAACATTGGAAAAGACCGAACTATCACTCCAAGTCTCGAAGTGATAACACGTGCATGCAATAATTGCTTGCTTCTTGTTCATTTGACTCCGTATAAGTGAAGCCGTGGAAGGGCCCCTAAAATTGTTTTCTGTTTCTGCTCTGAAACGCAAAACAAACGGCCCCTACTGCTTCCAATTACTCACGCGTATCTCTATCTTCTGGAAGGTTGAAACTTGAAACCACCACCGTCTCTGCTGTATAGCTATCCGTATTCACACGAAGAAAAACAAAGTTTCTGCTAACAATCTATTCCAACATACCATCCGAGTGTCTTGCCGGATTTGTGGTTACAAGAGGAAGCGCCGGAAGATGTCGACTTCGGGGCCTAAGCTCGAAAGAATTCCTAGCATGAGGGAGAGAGTGGAGGACACTCTATATGCTCACAGAAATGAACTGGTTGCTCTTCTCTCCAGGTATGTGATCATATCAATTTCTAGATATCGATGAAATTCCTGTAAAAAGATTCAATTTCTTTTTTTATCATCTTTTCTTCTTGACAGATTTGTGGCGCAGGGGAAGGGGATATTGCAACCGCACACCTTGATCGACGAGCTTAATAACGTCATCTGTGATGAAACTGCATGTATTAAGCTCAGTGATGGTCCATTCAGCGAAGTTCTGAAAGCTGCTCAGGTTTTAATATAGCTGGTCTTGCTTTCCTTACCCAAATAGTATGAACAATTCGTAGAAAATTGGATGGTTTTCAGAGGTTAATCTGTTACTAATCAATATTTCGAGCAGAAGCTGTATAATTGATTGAAGAGTTCTATTAATTTTAAACTGAGAACTGGGAGATTTATATATGACATTAGTAGAAGCACTTTGGGTAGGAAATGGGATAAAAATATTACTAAAAAATGAACAATAGATGAGCATAAGTACTCCTTCCCTTTTAAAAATGTAAGATACATTTGGGTTTGGCATGACCATAAGGTTTTAAAAAGGTATTGGTATATTTGGTGACCTAAAAGGAAGGAAAAGTAGGGTCCACTAAAAGTAAAATTTGGAGTTGTGAGTAAAATGACAATGTTATCAAAGTAAGTAGCTAGTGGAGTTCAAAGTTGGAAATTGTTCATACTCTTGGGGCAAGAAGTAAAGGAAAGTAAGCCTTTCGACTAAAATGGGACGGAGGGGGTACTTCATAAGTTTGTATATAATATTTCCTAATAAGGATGTAATATTTGCTAACAATTCGAACATCACGAGATGATGAGACCAATCTAATGGTAATAGTTGGTGGTAAAGATTAAAGAAGTATAATTGCTGAAAATTTGACAATTTCTAGGTAATTTTGTGCAATTGTTAAGCCACACAATGTTATTCTTGATTTGTTGTTTCACCTGGCAGAAACAAATCCATCATTTTTTTTAGGTAAGTCACATGTTTATTGATTTCCATAAAATTTATCTTTCTCAATAGGAAGCCATAGTACTTCCTCCATTTGTTGCCTTATCTATCCGTCCGAGGCCAGGTGTTTGGGAGTTTGTGCGTGTCAATGTATATGACCTAAGTGTTGATCAGTTGACAGTTTCAGAGTATCTCAGGTTCAAGGAAGAACTTGTCAATGGGTATGTGTTTCCATTGTTTTGTTAGATACTATTCTTTGGTTTCCTTTCTTAATGAATACGGAGTAACTTTTAACATTCAATATCTTGTTTTTTTTGCCGTGCCAGGAAAAATGATTCATTCACCCTTGAGCTTGATTTTGAGCCATTCAATGCATCAATACCGCGGCCCACCAAATCCTCTTCCATCGGAAACGGGGTTATATTCCTCAATAGACATCTTTCTTCAATCATGTTTCGCAACAAAGACTGTTTGGAGCCTTTACTTGATTTTCTTAGAGTACACATGCACAAAGGACATGTAAGTAGTGCATAATTACAATTTTCTTATCATTCAACTTTACAGCCATTTTGGTGTATAACTTGCAGGTTCACTTTTCCCCTTGACTTGTCCTAATACTATGTTAGAGTCAGAGTGCTCAGTTTGAGACAGTTAAGGTTAACATTCCGATATTGTTTTGAATGAGTTCACACAGTTCAGTATGAGCTTAATTTTGAAATTAAATATAAATTATAACCCTGCTTGATTATGTATTTCAGGATTTTTTTGGCATGCTTAGTAATAATACCATACATCTTTTCTTATGTAATAGCATCATGGGGCGAGTGGCAGTGTTTTACATGGGGAATGGTTTTGATGGGTCAGTTTCATTACATTTAATGTTCTGATGTGATGGACAAAATTAATTAACATGATAATTGTTGATGCATCCATTGACAAATCGAAGAGACATCATTACTCTAGAAACTACTTTCTTTATTTCCTTGTGGTTGTACTTCTTCTAAAAAACAAGTTCTATCAATAATAAAATATAGGAAACTTCAATAATTTCATGCAAACACGTAGAGGCATTGTTTTGAACCTGCTGTCCTTTGTGTCACAACCTTCAATTTAGAGCCTGAGAGAGTCTATTACTACGTAGTTATTAGTGGGTTTCATTCTGGATTTGCTCTTCAATCTATGCCCTACAAGGCACTGCATGTCAGCATAAGAAGTTTACAGATACTCACATTTCATATCTTCTGAATTATGTGACTTACTTTGAAGGTACTAATGGTAAATGACCGAATGACAAAAATTTCTCGCCTTGAGTCCTCATTGGCTAAGGCAGATGATTATCTTTCAAAGCTTCCACCAGAAACACCATATGCAGAGTTTGAATATGTGTGAGTGTTTTCAATAAATTTGATGATGTGTTAGATTTTCATGCTCTTTGCTTATGATGTAAAAGTCTTGATTATCAATGCATAAACTGTTTTACCCCAATCTTGCAGATTGCAGGAAATGGGTTTTGAGAGAGGTTGGGGTGATACTGCAGGACGGGTTAAAGACATGATGCACCTGCTGTCTGACATCCTTCAGGCTCCTGATCCATCAAATTTAGAAACATTTCTTGGTAGAATTCCTATGGTTTTCAATGTTGTCATTTTGTCAATTCATGGATACTTCGGTCAAGCAAATGTGCTGGGGTTGCCTGACACAGGTGGCCAGGTGGGAACACATAAACACACTTTTTAGTTTATTGCATTGCTATCTCTGTTTTCTATATTGGTTTTGTAAAATTTACGTGATGAACTAGGAGTGTTATCATGCTGTAAGAAAACTTAGTTGATATATGTATATACACAAATGTTCCTGTCCGGAATGCCGTCTAGTTACCTCCATTTGAGTTGCTTCCGAGTGGAATTTTTTGATGAAATTCTGTGAACATGTTCTTCATGAAGTATAGATTATGTCCACCAAATTTCAGCTTCCAATTCAATCCGGAAGTCAGTTAAATAAATTATTGAAAAACACTACGTTTTATATATATCAATCAGGAAGTCAGTTAAATAAATAATTTATCTTAACTGACTTCCCGATTTCATTTTAAGCTGAAATTTGGTCAACATAATTTTAATCTACACTTCATGAAACTTCATGAAGAACATGCTCACAAAAATTCATTAAAAAAATCCACTCGGAAACACCTCAAATGGAGGTGCCGGACAAGGTTCTGGCCAGGAATGGAAGATTACTCTATATAGAGTATATACATGCTTCCTCTGTCCCATTAAAGGTGTATGTTTTCTTTTCCATCTTCTTCCTTCCTTTTATGGAATGCATTGTGGTTCATATTATCTCTCCGCTAAATAAATCTTAACGACATAGTTTTACTTTTCTTCATAAGCGTGTGGAGTGAAACGAGGAACCTTGATTTAGGATGGAGGTAGTATATTTTATCGAGCCATAGTAAGCTCCATCACCTTCAGTCAAACCATCTTTTCAATATTTTGTTGTTGATATGCAGGTCGTGTATATACTGGATCAAGTACGTGCCCTGGAGACTGAGATGCTTCAAAGAATAAAGCAGCAAGGACTTAATATCAAGCCTAAAATACTTATCGTAAGTGATACATCTATGCAAAACAGACTTTACTGTCATGACTTGTCTAAAATTCTATCTCTATGAAGGCATTCTGATTGGAGATTTTATGTTTCCCTTCCCTGCTCATGAAATAGGTTACACGTTTGATACCTGATGCGAAAGGAACTTCTTGCAACCAGCGGATGGAGAAAGTAAGTGGAACTGAGAATTCACATATTTTGAGGGTCCCTTTTCGAACGGATAACGGGGTTCTTCGCAAATGGATATCAAGGTTTGATGTGTGGCCTTACCTGGAAAGATATGCTGAGGTGAGGCTGAACTGACTGCTGAGACAGTATTTTTTGACCCCGTATAATTGGTTCACTCTATATGGATCAAAGGTTAATTCAATGGATTGTTGGGTGGCTTTTATTGATTATTCTATTAGGATGCTGCAAGTGAAATATCTGCTGAGATGCAAGGTGTACCCGATCTGATTATCGGAAACTACAGTGATGGAAATCTAGTTGCATCCTTGTTATCCCATAAGTTGGGGGTGACACAGGTTAAAGTTTAACTGTACATTTTAGTTTCTTGCTTGTTATAATAAGTCTTGAGATCTATATTATCTGCCTATGATCTTTAAACCTGGTTTTTGGCTGAGATTAAAGTCCTGAGATAGTATATGCTGATGAACGTTTTCACCTGTTTTCTGAATTACCAGTGCACTATTGCGCATGCATTGGAGAAAACCAAATACCCGGACTCTGATATATATTGGAAACAATTTGAGGAAAAATATCATTTTTCATGCCAATTTACGGCTGATTTATTGGCGATGAATACTTCAGATTTCATAATTACCAGCACATACCAAGAGATTGCTGGGACGTAAGTTTCCTTCATTTTACATTTAAATCAAATTATTATTCATAATTTACATCGTTCATACATATCCTCTTCAATTGTAGTATTCAGTTCAAATACTTTGATGCAATGCTGTTCCAACACTTGTGGAAGCCTAAAGCTAACTCTATAGTAACTCTATGGTGGAGAATGGATTACTAACTAATAAAAAATTGTTTTTAGCTTAAGGTCAGGCTAAAAATAAAAGTTTGAGCAAGTTAGTTAAATCTACTTCCCTACCTATTTTGTTAGATAAACTTTCTTTTGAGTTGTCCCAAAACTATGAGCACTTTTCTAAATTACTTCACTAATATTCTACTTTCTCACTTCATCCCTTTATCTATCGTTTCACCTTTTTACTTTTGTAGACTCAATCCTTCTTTTTGTTACTTTTTGGATGTTAGAATTGTAAAAAACAACAACTTTATCCTCTATTTTCTTAAAACTCGTTCCAAACCCAAATGTAGCTTACTTTATGGAGTATAAAGTTAGTAAAAAAATTAAGAATCACCCCCCCGTCCCTCTATTTTTTCCCATTTTACCTTTTTCGTCTGTCTCACTAAGATTGTCTCATAACATTTTGGTAATATTTGGTTCATTGTAATTCATTCTCACTTCATTCACATTTTACCAATTTAATATTTTATTATTAACCACATAATTCCACTTTTCTCAATAATCACACCACTCCCTCTTGTCCTAATCTTAGGGGGATGGAGGTAGTATATCTTTGGAGTTAATTTATTGTTTAGATTTAGTAGTAGTTGTTAAATCAACTAGATGGTGACTGAAGGATATATTGATAGAGTAGTAGAACTCTAGAACTCTTTAACCAGTTAAAGATTGGCATCTTTTAACTAATAGAGCCCGATATCGATCTCAGAGAAATGAATGTTCCATGAGGAGAACTAAGAGTGGATTGAGCAGAACTAACACAAATCATAATGAAGAGAAAAACCTAGGAGAATTTCATAACTGAGGAAATCTAAAATGTGCAATTTTGGTTGCTTAGAAGTTAGAATACTTGGAGTCCTTATTAATGTTTTGTGACTTTTGTCTATACTAGATGCTTTTTTTTTTTTGTGTGTGTGTGCACGGAGGCCTTAAGCTAGAGATTTGGTGGCTTGAGCCGCTTGACCCTTAGTTTCTGCTTTGCTCTGATGTTTCATCACTATCATGTATGCATATTGTTTGGGGCAATGAAATAGTTGCAGTTAAAACAACTGATGAAGCTTTTCTCAATATTCCCATAGTTTCTTTTCTTTGTCTAAACTTTTAGAGTCTTTTCTTTCATGTTGATTGGCTTACTCTCATTCCGAGAACCCATTTGATTTCAGGAAGAACACAGTTGGTCAGTATGAGAGCCACACGTCTTTCACCTTACCAGGCTTATACCGAGTTGTTCATGGGATTAATGTTTTTGATCCCAAATTTAATATAGTTTCTCCAGGAGCAGATGACACTATTTACTTCTCGTACTCTGAGAAGGATAAGCGGTTGACGTCCTTTCATGGCTCAATTGAAAAGATGATATATGGTACTGAGCAGAATGATGATCATATGTATGTTGACATTTATCCTCTGTTTTATATTCATGGTCTCCATTGGTTCTCAAAATATTTTAATCATGGATCTAGGTTGAGGTTAGCTATGTTTGTACAAACTTTAGGGGCTGACGTGCTGTTTCATTAGTTTGGGGTGGTAGGGGGTGGGGGGCAAAAGTATAAAGACTAGGGAGAACCCTTTTTATTTGGATCATAGAAATATGGAAATAAAAAATGAGTAATTTTAAACCTCTTTCATCATATATTCAGAATAAAAAAAATAAAAAAATGAGTTCGAGCAAACATGCAAACCTTTTAAATGAGTTTGATTGATCCAATCTTTTACTTTCCTCCACATTTTATTTCCTTCCTTTTTTCCTTTGTTTTCCAACATATTTTATTTCCCTACTATTTTCCAAGTTCCAAACAGACCCTAAGGTTTTGGTAGGCCAAATTCCATTGGATGCTTGATCAGTCTGTATCAGTTTATATGGGCTATCATGCACATAAATATATTCTACACATTAATTAGCGATGGACATAAGCTTTTTGCCTCAAGACTAGTAATATATATAAAAAGGGAAGAAACACAAAGAGGGTGGGGTGGGGGTCGGGATACAGTTGCTGACCGCTTGTTGCATCAACAGCGGCACACTGAGTGATCCATCAAAGCCCATAATTTTCTCCATGGCAAGGCTTGATCGAGTTAAGAACATTACGGGGCTAGTAGAGTGCTACGCTAAGAATGCAAAGCTTAGAGAATTGGCAAGCCTTGTTGTTGTTGCTGGCTACAATGATGTAAAGAAGTCAAGTGACCGAGAAGAAATAGAAGAAATTGAGAAGATGCATGCTCTTATGAAGCAATACAGTTTGGATGGGCATTTAAGATGGATATCTGCCCAAACAAACCGAGCACGTAACGGCGAGCTTTATAGATACATAGCTGATAAGAGGGGAATCTTTGTACAGGTATCATGTTCTGTGATTGTTCATTTATTCATTTAAGGTCAGTTTTGTTGTAAGAATAGGTTTTGGAGGATTAAGTCTATATATTGATAATCATTTTAGGTTTTTATAAATTTGAGGGGATAACTTAATATTTGATCATAAAACATTTCATTAACATTTTATTCGTTTTGTAGAAACATTGTGCGTAGTATCTCTTATGATGACTAGTCCCCCCAAAACCATCCATCCAAATTTAGACCCCTAGTAAACAATGCCCGTGATGAACTTGACAATAGTTTTTCCTCTTCCCTATATATAGCCTGCTTTTTATGAAGCTTTTGGATTGACTGTGGTGGAATCAATGACTTGTGGTCTTCCGACATTTGCAACAACCCATGGTGGCCCCATGGAGATTATTGAAGATGGTGTTTCAGGGTTCCATATTGATCCTTATCATCCTGAACAAACTTCTGAACTCATGAGTAACTTCTTTCAAACATGCAATGAAAATCCTGAATACTGGTTTAAAATCTCTGAAGCAGGTCTTCAGAGGATAAAAGAAAGGTGTGTTTGTATACAAAAGACCAGACATTCCCGTTCTTCTTTACACAGATTTAGACATCAGCATTTCTTTTCCTGCAATAGGTATACATGGAAGATTTACTCGGAGAGGCTGATGGCTTTAGCTGGAGTTTATGGCTTCTGGAAGTATGTTTCGAAACTTGGGAGGAGTGAAATAAGGCGATACCTAGAGATGTTCTACATTCTCAAATACCGCGAATTGGTGAGATAATTTGTCTCATTATTGGTCAATATCCAAATTCTCTATAATTATAAACTTACTAGTTTAATCCTTCAGTTATACACTTTTAATTAATGTTGGTTATACTTTAGCCTCGTTAATTTTTGCAAACAATCTCCTTTAATCATTTTTTATTATATATATATTCTTTTGATTCTTTTTATCGTATCATTTTATCTCTATCTTATAATTATCTTTCTCTCTATTGTCTCTTTATATTATCATACCTTATCTTTGTTTTCCTTTTCGCTCTGATATACATGTTCCGATTCATGTTAGCCGACCCCAAAATCTTTTGGGACTAAAGCTTGGATGTTGTTGTAATCATCTTTGGTTGTATGCCTTGGTAGTGGTTTACCATAACAGCTGGAGACCATAACAGCTGACTTTTGTGAAAGAACAAAAATGATAGCCTATGATTTCTCGAGTTACATTAGGAGGTGTACTAAAATAGGAATTGACGCCCTCTGTCCAATTCTTGCTATTTCATTGGTGTGCCAGTGTGCCACTTCATAAGGTTTTGGTTAAGGAATAATGCCTTGGTTCTTTAATTATTAGGTGCAATACTTTGACTTTTGCACTATTCAGGCTCTACTTTGAGTTTATTTTATTAATTAATACAACAACCACATTATCCCAGTGCCGCAAAGGCTCTCACTTACGGTGGGTAAGGGGGTCGGATGTACGTAGCCTTACTCTTGTACTAAAGCACAAAGAAAATATTTCCAGATCATTTTACTAATCAATATATTAACAAATTATTTCATGAATTTTTTTGTTAAGTTTGTCTCACTGTAAATGTTCACATACAGTTTTAAATATAGTAATGTCAAACTCATTTCTGAAAGTTAAACTTTGGAACTTAATAATCATGGGGAAGTATAATTGTGATAGTATTAATATTAGTATTAATTAATTAATGAACATCAACCATTGAAGATGTGTGGTGCAAAAAAAGAGATATAGATGTAGAAAAGTTGCAATATTTAAATTCCTTAAATCAGCACGTCACGCCTAATTATTTTCTTGATAAAAAGTTTATGAATTGCCTCCTGCTTTCAGGTTAAATCTGTTCCCCTTTCAGTTGATGATCAGTGAAAAGATTGGTGGAGGGGAGTATGATGTTATATACTTATATAGATAGTATATGGTATGGATCGAGTAGAAGTTAGCCAGAATAATGGATGCTCCCCGTCAACGTGTTTAAGATGCAGGTAAGTAGTTTGCTGATCTAAATTTGTGCCCCGTTTGGATGAGATGCATGCAGCTCAAGCGTAGTAGTAGTTGTGTGGTGTACATTATCCTGCCACTGTACTCCAGAAATATGTCACATATGTTCATGTTAATAAGATGGTGCGAGTATCTACTCTATTTCCCTTGTGCTGTTTGTATTTGCATTTCCTGTTTCCTCCAAATAAGATGCATTCAACCTTGGCTTATGCGTAGTACTACGTATATTATTGGCTTGGACTGCACACAAGATATATATACTTGCTTACATAGGCCAGCTCATATCAAATATACTCCGTACCATAGCATTAACTTGCTTAGTAACAGATTTAGCCGATTCAACCAATGATTCAAATACTCCGCATGTTTTTAGAGCGTTGGAGTTGTAGGAATACAACCTTGAACTTGACTCGTCAGTTCAATCAAGTCGCTCACCAAATGACATGTGTGTTGTGGCTCACCTTCTCTGGGTCAATTGGAGTACTAGACTAGGATATCTAGTTTCTAAGTTTGGGTATATCCTTTTCAGCAGCTTGGTTTGATTGAAACTGTGATGTGTTATTTGGTTGGTATTGTGTTTTTAAGTAAACCAAAAGTTATTTATGATGTTTCTTGTGTTCACAATAAAAAAATGTCACTTTTGGCAATTTGGCTATCAGATAGGCTTTACTTCCTGCGTTCATCAAGTGTGCTCCGGATACAAGAAAAGGCATTATACAGCTTGTTGAGGGTTGCCTAATTTTTAATCTGTTGAAACTAGTGAAATCCTGGTTGAAGCGGACGAATGAATTGATTAAATATGTTTAATTATGAAAAATTGTACTCTAAGTCTCTAAACATAATCAATTTTCGTTATTTAGTCATCCCAACAAATATTTCATTTTCATTAAAATAATTAATATGTGATTAAAGTAATTTTTCTCTTGTCTACATAAATTTTATGGAGTATTATTTACTTTATTATTTGGCGTGTACATTGACTTTAGTCAAGTTTTGTGAGACAGGGTACTTAAAATGCTCGGTACATTCTATTAATAAAATAAAGAAAAAGTATTAAATACATTTAAAAAAAATGGTCATACTAAGCAAATGAAGCTATAAAGTAAAATGAAATTTACTTATTCTGATTATTATAAATTTTAACGCATTAAATTAGAAGTAGTATGTTTGGTAAAATAAATTGACTAATAGGTGGAAAGTATAGGTTATCAAAGAGGCTGTAAATTTAGAATTTTGAAACAATTATCAAATGATGACACAATTATATGTTGTGTCAAAATATACACTGGATAGCTCGTAAAAGGATCTTAAATTTTGAAAACAACTCCCAAAGATAGCGTACCAAACTTGAATGAGAGCTTTGGGGAGTTATTAAATTATAATCCCTCCCTCTGTCCCATGACATTTTCCTTTTTTGAAACGTTTCATTTACTTCTTTAGGTTTCTTTTTTAGGTAACTCCTTTTATATTAAATGTATTAACTATTTTTCACTACTCACATACTTCCCTACTTCTTAAATAAGTGCAACAGTCAACATTTCACACATGACGAGACACAAGTTTGACCATTAATATATATAATTCTCTATTAGTAAAAAATTTAAAAATATCAGTTTTTGAAAATTTACAATGAGACAAATTTAATAATATATTTTTCAAAAAAATATATTAATACATCAATAAATAAAATGTAGTCAAAGTAGAACATGTGAATAGTGTAAAATTTCACATGTTGCACTTATTTAAGAACGGAAGTAGTACTTTTTACATTTCATTGGATAGCATTAATTCCAGGGACGGATTTAGGGGGCGGGGGCGACTGCTCCCCCTTGGACTTTCAAAATTTTCTACTATACATGTAATATTTTCATAAAATTTTCATATTTTAATGAGATTTATATGTTTTCGCCCGCCTTATCTTTTAGCATAAGGTAATTGGAATTTAGCAGAAGGAAAATCTAACATGATTTACATAATTTAAACAAATAACAATAGAACAAATCATTGTTTAAGACTTAGGATATCTGTTATATCAAAATTGTTAGTTTTGTAATTTTAATTATCTTTATTAGATCATTAGTACTCAATTTTCTAAAATATCAACGATATAAAATATCAGACACAATAGTTAAACAGTTTTTAGATCATCTAAAGTGAATCCAAAATATTAAATATCTACGATAATTTAGATCATCCAAATTACATAATTAATTTACTTCTTTGTTAAAACAATTTGATGAATAGAAATAAACTTTAACTTATTTTTGCATTATAAATACAATATGCACCATGTATATATGAATTAACAATCCTATGTAGCATATTATTCTAAAAGTAATAATCACATACATATTATTGTAATATTAACAAAACTTCTCATGATCCACGAATACCTCCTTCATAAACAAAGCAGAAGTTATAAAAAAGCATTGATTTATGTGTACCTTTTAAATTCTTTACTTTCTTATTTTGATAAAATGTTATCAAATAATTTGAAAAAATGATATATCCTTTCTTATTTTCAAATAATTTTCTAGAGCACTTACAATTATTACATCAAAGTTATATTTTCATTGTCTAAAATTAGAATATAATATCATATATTTAAATGTCATCGTGTATTTACTCATGAAATTTTTTGAACAAAAATTAGCCAGAGTCCTACACTAGCGGAAAGAAAATTCGGCATGCTACACTAGTGGAAAAATTTTCACCACCTACAAAAATTTTCGTCTCCCTTGATTCAAAATCCTGGATCCGTCTCTGATTAATTCTCCCAAAAAGTCAAAGGACTTGCAAGACATTTGTTCTTCTATTAATTGAGCTCCTAAAATATCATGTCAAAAGCAAACGTCAAATTCTCTCAAGTTCTATTCGGGAGGGAGTACAAAAATTAGAAAGTAGTCATGTATAACCTTTAAACATGTCTTAAGAATTATTGCACACCTTCATGAAATAGTGACATTTAATTATGATTTTTCACATCACCAGAAGCTTGGTTAGAGAGTAAAATTAACTACATCCGGAACAGAAGTAAACTCGGATTTAGTAAAAATTTAGTGAACCGCATAAAAGTTTGTTTAGAATGATTTAAGTTATATACTCACTCCATCCCATAAGGAAGTTCTCGTTCAATTTACGATGTTTGACTAATGATAAAGCAACTCAACCATAAAAAGTTCCCGATTTTTTTAGTAAATAAAATTTACATATTCAGAAACTACATTAAAACTGCTACAAACCTGATCAAGAAAATTTAAATTTGATATATAAAGTAAAAGATTAAGAGTGATTTAAGTTGACCAATGAATAATGAACGTGAACTTTACAGGACGGAGGTAGTACATGTTAAATTCCTTGTACAAAGAGTTTTTGCTTGTGAAAATCTCTAATTTGGAGTCTTCAAAGCTAGGTTATGGGATATTTTGCAAGTTATTAGGGAAACCTAACTTCATTAAATCTAAGTTCTAAGTTCTAAAAGGTGTCATAAAATTACTTACAGACAATCATGATAACATTTAGTTAAACTTATGGACGCATCTTTTAATGTAGAAATGGAAAATAGGTTGACGCAGCCCCAAACCGATTAGTACCGAGTGAACGAGTGCTGATATCGATTAAAATGAATAATAATGATCGAGTTTTTAGAGTGTGATATAAATTTGTATCTCGAATCACAATTCAAGAGGGTTATTACTTAAATATATACTTCGTATATAGAGAGTAATGTTCTCGTGGGGAATTTTCTGGTCGGAACGTCATCTGTCATCTGGTCACCTCAATTTGAGATGCTTGTGGGTGGATTTTTTGGTGAAATGTAGATTATGTCTTCCACATTCTTATACATCACTCTTATTTTTAATAAAGTAAAGATTTCATGATTGAATTTCGTGCAGAGAAAAGTTAAAAATTAGAAGTTAAGAACTACAACGTTCCAAGTACTCCGAATTACTTAATACTGTAATTACTTAGTTAATTGAACTCTTTTGGCTGAATACCATATAATTTGCCACTATGTATGTAGGGAGGGTGAGAGTGTTCCTGAGAGAGAATTAGTGTACTGGTAAATACACGATCTTCTTGATTTTTTTTTTTGTATGAAATGAGAGAGAATCTTCTTAGTTAACGTAGTAGGCATGAAGTTAGAACCTACCACAAAACCATACCGCTTGCCGGAAGCCAACAACTTAGTAGATATACTTAACTACGGAGTAATTGATAGAGATGTCAATTAAGGATAGATTCCAATTCAATCCTAATAATCAAGTGAAATGGACAAATGAGTCGGTAAATTGTACGTAGACTACTTGAATTGTGATTAGCAATTAATATACACCACTCTCAATATACTTTTTCTGGAAAATTCCCTTTTTGCACGTCGGTCAAATGACATTTTATGAAGAAAATTGATTTGTACACAGACTAAAATAAAAAATTTGTTTGTATCACACACATTTTAAAATTCTCGTTTAAAATCATCGTTTAATATTATCTGTATCACATATATTTATGAAAAAATCTCATCTAAAATGTACATGATGTAGATAACTTTTTATCTACATTGTAGTTCACGCCTTCAGTTCTCCTAACGTGTTCCACTGCAGTAGAGGCAGACTGGTGCACACAACGGATTTGAGACTACATTATTAACAAAGAACCTTTTGACCATGTGAAGCAGGAGGAGCAACTCCCAAAGCCTCAGACATACGGAGTACTTCACTGTTCTCACCTCACATGATTTTTGCACCAACGGTCAAAATGTTGGGCTCCACCCTCAACGCCAGCTCACACTTCCTGGCCCCACGTAGTGTTTTAATAATTCTTTTATCACTTTTTAGATATACATGGTTTATCTATGTATATCTTATACTTCATCCGTTCCACAAAGAAGTTCACGGTTTGACCTATACATATATCAAGAAAATAAATTTAGCATGAGGTAAATTTTATTGTTTTAATATTGTTTCAACACTTTTTGGTACTGTTTGACATTGTTTTGCACTGTTTTGTACTGTTTTGTTGTAGATAACTTGTCATTTAAAGAAAAAAGAACTTCTTTTTGGGGCTGTTAAAAAAGGAAAGTGAAAACTTCTTTGCGGGACGGAGGGAGTAGAATAAAAGTAAGAGAATTATAAAACGGAGTATAAATTATAATTAAGAAACTTGAGCACGCCTCTTTATTAACGCAATAAGCCAATAATGCATTGGCAGGAATAAGACAACGCTAAAGAAAATAAGAAATGGTCATTCATTCAAAACACCTCACGTAGTCATAATTTGGAATACTCCATTTGGTCATATTCTTTGATTTATAATTTTCTCAGGGTATAGTGAATAAGTTATGAAGTACTACGTATTATTTTTGTAAATAGGAATAAATATGCTCACTGTTTGTTTATTGGTCTCTATAAATCTGTCACGCATATTAAGAATTAAGAAACATACACTAAGACTAGTGGATATAAAAAAAGAATTTATGTATCAAATTTTTTATCATTTTTTATTCTGGTTTTTGCGACTTTGTAAAGCTTTTAATGGAGTTTCTGAATATGTAAATTTTTTTCTAAAAATAATTTGAGTGCGAACAAGGATCCGTTTGCTTTATTATCGGTCAAGCATCGTAAATGGTAATGTGACAATAACAAAAGGATGGAGCCATGGAGGTAGTAAATATTACGGAGTATACAAAAGTACTTATGAAAGACAAGAAAAAAAGTGAAGAAGTAAGACAATAAATAAAAGAAAATAAAAAAAGTGGATGTTAATCGACAACCGTATAAATGTGAAAGAAAAAAGTAAAACAACTTTTACATTAATGAATGATAAGAGAAAAATTTATACGTAGTAATTATAATAGAGAGCAGGAGTCATGTATATGACTGATCATCCTTCTTTCTATCTAACTTATTGATTGAGTCAATCTAAAAATATTTTTTTTTATCGAAGGTGACTTAATTAATAAGAATAACATTCAGTAAGGTTACAAGATAGTAAAAGAACCACAAATAATCATCCGCTCATGGTCGAAACTGAGAGTTAACCACATGTAAGAAAGCAGTATAACTCGCTAGACCGAGATTGGACAACTTAAAGCCAATGACGATTAGCGTAGAACTTTCAACACCCAAACTTAATGCAAGAGTCTTACAACGCATAAAGAAATAAAAGCAAAACAAAATGATGAATCCAAAGTAAAAATAAGCAAAGCAAAAGATAACAGTAGCACCATCATTGAATTTCAGCACCATCAATAGCAGATAGATCCTCGGCGGGCCTAAGCAAGTTGACCCGCCGCCTCCCCATTTTTTGGTCCATCAAGAGCCATGCCTTCTCCAACTGCGTCTCTTGTGACTTGATTATCCCAAATTCTTCTCCGCTTTGTATCTCCAGGGGCTTCCTCCCTTTCCTCTGTTTCTTCTGTTGTGGAACATTAGTCTTTGATTCAGCCAAAAGACCTTCCCTGAGATCAGCCTTCCGTTGCTTTCCATATCCACCTAAGCTAGACGCCTCAATAGATAGCCATTTGTTGGATCCTGTCGGGCTATTCTTCACTCTTCCACCAGCTCTGAGGTCTACCCCATAAGATTTTTCAACAACAAAACCTTCTTCATACTTTAAAGGGCAAATTTGTCAGAATGTCCAATTATACCACATAGAAGCTGGGGAGCTTCTCATACTTGAAATCCACCCAATGCTGGATCCCTCTTTTGTCAAAGTAGTACCCTTTTTTTCAAAGGCCTACGAACATCTAGGCACACCCTTATACGCAGATAAGAGTTATAATTACCATCATAATGACTCATCTCGAATTTGATGAATGAGCTTAAAAAATTGCCAATTTTCCTGGCAGACCCCAATTTTCGAAACTTAATAGAGGCATTATGGACCTGTACCCAGAAGCTAGCTTCAAATAAATTCATAGACTCAGGTGTATCATCAGGCTGAACAGCTTTCATCAGAATTAAATCACGATCATAAAGCCAAGGATCATCTTCAAGCACACGATTCATATCCAAAACATGATTAAAGTGTAGCAGATACTTTTTTTCACCAATTTAGGTAATCGTCATTCCTCTCCCTGGCCGCCAAAGCGAGGTCATCAGTTCATGAAACCCCGACAGCTTGATTTTCCGATCGGTGACTACAACTCCAACCACTGGGAAGGTTTGTGCCTCGGCCTCCTCTTCTCCTTCCTCTGCCGTCTCCTCATCGAAGTTGAGCTCGTTCTGCTGCTCTTCGATTGCCATTCTTTTGTACGAATTAACAATATCTTCCATCCAAAGAACCACTCGATCGAAACACCCTGGTATGACGCCCACCCGAGCCGAATCTGCCTTGCCTGCTCCGTCAGTCACCGGCGGTTCCTTCCCCTCCCTGAAATCCGATCTTCGTCGGAACGAAATCGGAAGAAAAACCTAGCGGCCGCACCCTAGGAAGTAACGAAGATTTGGAGAGAAACTCTCGGCTCCGTATTTGATTCCTTTTTTATCTAAAAATAATTAATTAAAGAATCGTTGGTTTTTAAATGGTAAATGAAACTATTTTAGAGAAATTAAAGTATTCTTATTTATAAAGACATGTTCATTATTCTTTAGAGAACCCAATCCTTTTTCCAAGCAAGAGCCCACAAGTAAATACTACTCCTTCCATATCTATTTACTTGTCTCACTTTCTCCTTCAGGGACGCATAAAAAAATGTCTCATTCCCTTTTTGGAAAGAAACTCACTTAAAAAGCAGCTACAGTACCGCTACAACACCGCTACAGTACCAAAAACCTCCTACTTAACATATAATTGTCTTAAACTACGTAAAAAGGTAAACAGGCCAAATAAATATATACGGATGGAGTAGTATACTACCGAGTAACCCGCACGGTAGCTCAGTTGGTCGAGTGGTGGGAGATTTGGATCAATGAACCAAGGTTCGAATCCCCGCAGCGACCGGGTGAAGGTTACACAACCTGAAATAAGGCTGGGTCTCTAGTGCGCACGGGTATATGGGCTTACTACCACTTTGCTGACTGAGTCACCGGGCTAACCTCCCCACCATCCTGTATTCCTGTCGGGTCAGGGTGGGGGGCTCCTGAGGTGGGAGATTCCACCTTTTGGATCAATAGTACTTCCTCTGTTCTTAAATAAGTGCAACGGTCAATATTTCACATTTGCCGAGGCACAACTTTGACTATTAATATATATAAATCTCTATTAGTAAAAAAAAATTAAAAAATCATATTTTAAAAATGTGCAATGAGACAAATTTAGTAATATTTTTTTCGAAAATATATATTAATACATTAATAAATAAAATGTAGTCAAAGTAGAACATGTGAATAGTGTAAAATTTGATATGTTGCACTTATTTAAGAACGGAGGTAGTATAAATGCATCTATATTGCAAAAAGTAATATATGGAGTACTTTTCGTAAAGGCATGTTCTTTTACTCTTGTGATCATATCCCATGGAGGATCCAAAGTTTTTTTCCTAGAAAGGTGCACGAGTAAGGGTGACAACGGACCAGTTTTAGTCTTAGTTATTCTGTTCTGGAAAATGAAAAAAATCATCCGAACAATGTTAATGTTTATAATACAATAAATGTGATTTTCAAAAGAAAAACAACAATGATACCTCAATTGTGCAATTGGTACCTAGATGGCTAGATTAGTGTTATCTCTCTAATATCATATTTTCTCTAACATATTTTCTAACATATTTAGAAAATTCAATCTGTGCACATCTGTGCTCACATTTTATGCACTGCATGTATATTTTGCGTGTGAAAATGTAGTCGGTTAGTATTTAAGGGGTGACACAAGAAATAAGTCTCGCCTTCGATTTCTAACAATTATGATGAAAGTGTTACCATAACAGTGCCAGATAATTGTAGTGGGACGAACATATTATCTATCAGTATACGTTCGTCCCACTATAATTATCTCATCCTTTTCTGCCTGTCTCACTAAATTTGTCTCATATCATATTTGACATTCGTAATATTTAAGTGACTACAAATCATTTTTACTTTATTCTCACTTTATCAATTCATTATCAATCATATAATTCTACTTTTTTAAAATTACTCCACACTCTTGTCTTAATCTTAGATGAATGGAAATAGTAATTTCCACATTTCTAATAACTGCTTGACATTAACAGTCACGCAAAGCCACTCAATAATGAGGTGTCATCTTACTTTTAAAAAAAATGATGCAGATGAAATATAGAGGCATGTACAAACTTAAGAATTTTCAGACAAATCTCGCCCATCTCCATTTCATTAACCAAATACAGTGCAGAAACATGGTAAAGAGATGACTCCACATGACATAAAGACCCTACTAGTCCACAATAATAAAATGGTGTGACCTCAATCAATGCGGTCAAGGGTTAGGGGTCGAGCCTCCTTTGTGCCTCGCGCCCAACGCACCACCCGTCAAATACACATTAATTACTTACTTAACTACAAACACTGATCCATAATAATAATTAATTCATAATAATACGGACCACTAACAATAATCACGAATTAAAGACAGCAAATCAGCTAGAGCTGTCCACAAGAATGAGCGAGATAAGCCAGGGCTCCGACAAGTGGCGCGTTGATGTAAGTAGACGGCTCTGATTGCTCGTAATCCGACCGTTGATCCGGGAAATTATCGTGCTGGTCCGGCCCGCCCACGACCGCCCCCACATGAACATTGGGATTCGGTGCGCTAGAGCTCATCACACTGAACCCCGCGTCGCACTGGATCTTGGCCGGGTGCGCAGCGACGGAAGGCAGTGAGGATCCCCTGTGGTGGATCCTCAGCGGGTACCGTGCGCCATACCCGACCATGTACGACATCCTCAGCGGGTTGTCGCCCAGCAAGTAGTCCACCTGCTTGCGGGCGACAGCCTTGAGGTTCCTCGGGGTGACAATGACACCCCCGCAGTTGACGAAGGTGCGGGCGGAGGTGAGGTACTTGGCGTAGGTGAGGAGGAGGAAGGCGGTGGAGGTGACGTACTGCATGTTGGTGTCGCTCATCTTGTAGAGGAGGCCGGCGGGGGTGTACTGGGCCTGGGAGAGGGGGGTACCGGGGACGAGCGAGCAGATGTAGTTGTCGGCGTGGGCCTTGTAGTCGTGGAGGGTCTGGATCCTCTGAACCAGGAATGATTTGGAGAGAAGGATTCGGGCTCCGACGTGTTTGTTGTCCCACCCGAAGGTGTTGTCGGTCTCCCCTGCCCCCAGGGTCTGCCCGTTGCGCTGAATGTAGTTCAGGTACACCGGGTTCCTTGTGGCCTTGTGCAGCCATGCCGCTCCCCACAATAGCTCATCCTGCAATCATTGTTTTATCCGCCAGATGTTCAAGAATTGATGGAATGCACATAAAGAAGATTCATGGAGGAAGATTGAGCATGAATTTAATCATCTAATTGCAAAAAATAATATAAATAGTGTTTAGATCTGCTTCTCAAAAATCCAGAAATACTCTTCTGAATGCTCAAAATTGCATCAAGCAGTTTTTTCGAAAGATATGAGTCAAAATTGCTAGCAGTTTTCCAAAAGTTAGGAGTCAAAATTGCTCCTAGAAGGAGTTTTTCTAAAGGTAAGAGATACAAACTGATTCTAATATTTTACTACGTAACAAAGAAGCGAAAGCAAAATCAATTTCAAACACCCTTAAATTAGGCAACTTAGAAAACTAGATGACGTAATTTTCAGTTTACACAAAAAAAATTGATTATTCCTTTTTACTGATAAAGATTTTGTAGGTATTTGGAGTACATAAATACAATTGAAAGTTTCTTTCTTTAAAAAAGGTTTTGCTGCTGATAGTATTTCTTTCTATTCTCATCCTGCTAATTATGAAAACAACAATCAGTAATAGTGTACTAGTGTGGTACTTTATCTTCCCAAATAAGATTCCCCATTATTTTCAGACAATGATTAAGAAAAATGGAGTACTGTTTTGTACAGTATGATTGAAACAGCTAATTTTGAATGGATAAAGAAGGGGAAAAAAGATTAAATTGAGTATTAATTCTTCCATCAGCACGTGGCACTCTTAACTTTAACTCCTTCCTTATTTTATTACTTCAAACATAGTCCTTATTAGATATGGAGTTGTACTTGGTTGTTTAATCAGTTCTAGCTTTGCTGTGCTTCACTCTCTTTTTGTATTCTTTATTCTACTTTTTCAATTTTTAATCTTTTATGTTGTCCTTCACATACACTCTGCTAGTCTGCTACTTTTTACAGTACATTTTTTGCACTATTAACTACTCCCAACTTTTTTAATTAAAATTCCCTGAGAATCTCAACTTTAAAGTTAATCTCAACTTTAGTTACTCCGTATAAAACAAGGGCTATTGATTTTAGTCTTTCACTATTTACCATACTTAAATAGATGTAAGTGTTGCAATTACATATTTCCATCAAAAACCAACTCCACTCTAAGATTAAATTATGTTCTCAATTATGTAATCTGTATCCAATTTAGAAACATATGCACAACGAATTTCACTTACTAAATATACTAAATTCTTCATAAGGAATGCTTCAGCCAGTCTAAGTATGCCTATGTCCCAAAAAATGGAGATGCATGGAAGTGTGTTCTTACCTCATATCCAGAGAAGGAACAGTAGAAGGGGCACACATCTTTTTTCAACCCATCGCTGTAAGAGCCTCTGTACTTGTCCGCGAAAGCAAACACTCTTATGGCCCTCCGGGCGAGGATCTTGGAGTATGAAGGGTCACACCTTCTAAACACCAAAGATGCAGCGGCCAAAGCGGCAGCGGTTTCGGCAGCAACCTCCGTCCCGGGGTTGTTCTTGTCAACCTTGAATACACTCCTCGGAGTGTCCATATCCTCCGGCCTCTCCCAGCAAGCATGGTCTTTGTTTGCATCTCCCACCTGGACGTAGATGGTGTCGGGATAAGCGGTTGCCTTCAGGAGATAATCAGTGGCCCAGCGAATGGCTTGTCTTGCATTTTGGAGCTCCCCTTTCATGAGGCCGCCAAACTCTAGCACACTCCATGACAGCATTGTGGTTGTGAATGCCATTGGGAAGCCAAACTTGACATTGTCCCCTGCATCATAGTACCCTCCAACCAAATCAACCTGCATTTTATTCTCAGGGGTTTAGAATCAACCTTAATTTTAACCAACTGAACATCCATGCCTGATGCCCAGCCAGATATCTTTTCTGAATCTTTTGTTTGGCATAAAGACTGTTTAAGAGCGGGATGATTTGTTGAAATAAATGGAGTAGAACATGTATACCATTCAGTTTCACAAAAAAATCTTTTAGTCCTTTAGAGCAAATATACTCATGAATTATATGCTTTAGAAAAAATGTGATGAATTGTGGGTTCTTTAATGTATACTCCGTAGTTCTGGAATATACTTGTTTCAAGTTTCCACCTTTATAACCTTTTGTTTCGAATTATTTCAAATTTTCAAAAGAAAATCAAAGGCTATATTCTCTGACATGCATAACATATAACAGACATTTGTTCCTTCTTCATTAACTGCCTAAGACTAGCATAACATATTACAGACATTTGTTCCTTTTTCATTAACTGCCTAAGACTAGCATAACATATTACAGACATTTGTTCCTTCTTCATTAACTGCCTAAGACTACATAAACACTATTCTTTGCAAAGGCCATAACATTTCATTTGGACTGTGAAGTTCTTGTTATCATTAACATCTAACATTGTAACAAGTCCATTTTTTTTTAAATAATAATGGTAAGAGCATCCAAGGAAGAGAAAAGGTTACCCGTATATTATTGCTTTTCTTTAATGATTAAAAATGTTTGAACTTAAAAGGGCAATGCAGTACTTTTACACAGCCTTGGCCCTTTTCCTGTCATTACTCATTATCCATTCTGGTTATCCTCATTTACATCCTGTGAGCAAAACATTTTTTAAGCCCCACATATCTCACAAAATACCATTCCAACCATGTAATTTTCACTACAGGGACTGAGCAAACCCTTCAACATTACTCCCAAATTAACACATCTAAAAGCACATTCTTTTTTCTGGCAAAGAAAAACATTTTCCGAAATGTGATTTTTTATTTCAAAACAAAAAATTCACGACTAGTCGACTACCATTGGGTCTAAATTTCAAAATCCAAACTCATCTGAAAAGGGGGATGGCGAAATCAACGAGAAAGAGAGGAATGTGACTTACACGCGCCGCAGAACCGTCGGAAAGGCCGGAGTTTCTCCTCCAAGTGACTCTCTGGTTAGGGGGGAGTTTACCGGACCTCTGACCCTCGTAGTAGAGGATGGACTTGGTGAGGGCGTCTCTGTAGTTGTGAGAGGCGGACTGGGGGTGGGGGTGCGGGTGACGGCTGCCGTATGTGGGGTAAGCATTGGAAGGAAAAAGTGTAGCGGCGAGGAAGCAGAGGAAGAGGATGGAGGTGGTTAAAGAAGAAGCCATTGTTGGTTCGGGGAAGAAGAAGAAGCGACCCAGCTAGCCAACCAATTACCGGACCGGGGAGAAAAGATACTCCTCTCTGTTCGTATTTATAGAGTGGTCAACTGCTGTGTAACGTCCTCCTCACTAGTCAGCCTTACTGTAAAGGTGGGAAATGAATACTCCGTATAAAGATTTTTTTAAAATATAACTAACAAAAAATTTATGGACAA
Source organism: Cuscuta epithymum (assembly GCA_945859915.1). Classification (NCBI taxonomy): domain Eukaryota; kingdom Viridiplantae; phylum Streptophyta; class Magnoliopsida; order Solanales; family Convolvulaceae; genus Cuscuta; species Cuscuta epithymum. Next base: position 712,366 of record CAMAPF010000406.1, on the reverse strand, counting down.
AAATATAAACATAATTTTTCATGAGTAAGTTTTTGAGGTTCTTTAGTAATACTATTTTTCAACTTATCGGGCTTATCAACCAACTTTTTCACCAAATACGTAACTTTTGCTTTCGCACGCTAAATTGTATAATAAGCAGAAAAAGTAAGGTTGAAGTTACTTTTTGGGTGTATTGTTAAAATTATTGTAGATGACCATTATAACTATTTTTACATATAATTTTTTCTTTATTTTATTAATAAAATATATTTAAAAAAATATTTTCCTTAAATCAGCAGAATCAGTCAATGTAGGCACTTCAGCCAGAACTTCATATATTTCATCAGAATCAGTCAAATCACCCGATTTTAGTGCTACTAAATGGGCTCTTATAGTTCTTACGATGTAACATTTGAATGTAATTATACTTACAGTTCTTACGATGTAACACTTGAATGTAATTGTACTTACTAAAATTACAAGAGTCACATTTCCGTGCACAAATTTTATTTTGATTATATGTTTAGAATTATTTAAATTGGTATAAGTTGAGATTATTGTTTTAAATTTATCATACTTTAAATGTATTAAGTGGTGTTTGGATTAATTTTTTTAAAACTGTTTAGCTCCTTCAAAGAGAAGAAAGAGACATTGGTGTTTGGATAAAAGTGCAAAATACTTCTATGTGCTCTTAATTTGTTCATAGAAACAATTTTTTTGAAGTTAGAGGAGACCAACTTTCAATTCAAATTTTGTTTCCGCTTTAAAAAATAGAATCAATTCCAAACAATCCTTAAGATATTTATATCATCTTTGGTAGTTCTCATTTTGTATTTATCACCTTTGTCGCCCAACTTTTCATCAAATATAAATCGTAGTTTTACCTTTTCAATTATTTTATTAGTAGTTATATCAAACCAAAACAAAACACATAAAATGGGACAAATGTAGTACGGAATCTATTATTTTCCCATATCAAAAAGTAAGTGAAAGCATCTACTTCCATTCTAACTTTTGGCTTAAAGTGGTTTAAATTAAAGAAGAGGTTCATATTTGAAAACACTTTTTTTAGATTTTCCAAAGATATAAAGTTAAAGAAAGTGTTTTTAGAGAATGTTTGGATCTAAGTTTTAAAATTCTTTCTTCGAGGAGTATAACTTATAAGTAGCTAGTCACCTAATGACATCTTGTACTTTTACACAAGAAAGTGAAGAAACACAAGACGAATCAATTCTATGTTTCACACAGAATGGCGGGTTACGATTCCTAGTCAATATTTCAATTTTTTCACTATTATATTCCACTAAATAATCTACAAATGCAGATAAGGAGAACCAATTCCAAATACCACCATAGATAGCATAAACTCCAAAACCTATTTATCCTAGTAGTCTACAACCAACAGGCTCTGTTCTTTTTCAAACCCGTATCTAGATTACATGTGTTCTATACTTCTATATATACGTAAATAATAATGTTGGTTTACCTTTTCAGGCAATGCTAGAAAAGTGGTCCTCAAGGTAACTTTTACTCTATTTGTTTTGATGTTAATGTAACTTTCATCTGTTTTAAATATTTAATTTTAATGCTAGAAAAGTGGCACGTCAGGACAAATATGGTAGGTATACTTATTCTTCTTTTCACTGTCTTTTACTCTTATTATGGAGTACTCCCTCCGTAACTTTAAAATCTTCTCATTTCAAAAGTAGGTAGATTAAGAATAGTGAAAGAGAATATGAATTATTGAGGGTATGATGGGAAGATAGTGGAATAATGTGATGGAATGTATGATAAATCCAAAAAAGTAGTTGTAATAGTGTATTATTTTCAGAATTATTGAGGGTATAATGGGAAGATTTAGAAATGAGAAGATTTTTATGTTACGGACGAAAAAGGAAAGTGGGAAGATTTTTTTGTTACGGAGGGAGTAAATGTTTCTATACTTAAAATAATTATACTGTATGTAAATTATACGGAGTATGCAGACTTCATCCGTTATTTTAATATTGTTTCATTTTACCTTTTCGAGAAGTCTCAATAAAACTGTCATATCCTTATATTGGTCAAATTTGTGTGACTCTAAATCATTTTTACTTTATTTTTATTTTATCAACTCACATTAACCACATAAATTCACATTTCTTAGTAGCAATGAGTGGAACTGAGGTCTACTCAACTAATTGGATGCATGTGCAAAGTGCAAACACCTTGCACCACTCTCTCATGTGTGACATCTTCATCTGTCCATATTTTGTTAGGTATTACCAAATTCAAAAGATTTAAGGTGGCATTTTATCAGATAACAATCAATGAAAATAAGTTCAACCAAGAATGGATTTAGCAGTTTGGCAACACTCAGCATTCACAAAACCTTATCAATAATGATTTGATTCATCAATTCTTAATACACCATTATACTGTCAAGTCCGTTAGATAATGTTTGTATTCCTAATACTACATGTAGAACAAATGATGAAAACCCTCATAATGTACTCGTTTCCATTTTCACATAAGAGGCATTTCAACTTCGTCCATTCCTATATTACCATGGCATTCTTAAAAAGTAACCCAAAACTTTTGTGAGGATTCATGGAAAAGTCCCAACATGTATATGAATCGAATCCGATAACAATAGTTGGGTTCCAAGTTCCGACAAATTCTCTGATTCTTGATTCCAAAATCACAAGTTGAAAAAACATCATATACTCCGTATTACACAAGTTGAAAAAACATCATATATTACACACGTTGAAATAACATCATGTATTACACAAGTTTAAAACAACATCATATAGGGAGTATTACACAAGTTGAAATAACATCACTATCCCATTGAAAGATCTTTCGTACTTCACCCAAAATCACCAAATCTAACATCCACACTTTCGTACTTCATGCATCTCTATCATTTCATTATTTCGGTTGTGACTACTCATGAGTAGTACCCTGTAAACAAATGGATCAAACAGGAGTAGAAAATGGACAAATTTTATAAATTGAGTAAGTATGCTTTACTAATTTTAAAACATATTAAAATTATAAAATACTACGTAGAACATTTCAAAATAAGATGAATAAGACCCATTTGAGAAGAAAATAATGACACTTTTATATATGAAAATGTGTTATGTTTTACTCTTATTTAGATAATTTTCTCTAGCTTGTATGACACCGACTCAAGAAGTTCATGGACACCTGGCATTTGACATTTGCCTATCTCATCTAAATAGAAACACTCAATCTATCTCTTGTTCTAGTGTTGTCTGTGAGACGTGCTAGTTTTCATTTGAGATTTAATTGCCCCCTAGAGAATGCCAGTGTCATGTTTTTTCAACCTGATGCAACACCAACACCCAAACCATATATTGAAATTGGCATCCATTTAGTTTGGAAAATGGCTCCTAGTTAACTCAAAGTTCTTCATGCCTCATTGTTTCTACTTCAAGAGTTCCATTCCAGTCTCACCGTTCCACATCCACCAGCTCACAGAGGGACATGTTGGAATATTAAATGTTATTTCTAACATTATAACCAATAAAGATAGGCAATCGATTTTTGATACATTATAACATTCATATATATGTGACACAAATCTCATGAATTGTAACCCTTTGTCATCCCATACATGCATCAATACATTCTTCAAAGGTTAATCCCAAGCCCCAAGGGTCCGCACGCTTTGAATCGACAACACATATGAGAGATTGTGAATCACGATAACTCAATCAACCCAATGATAGTAGACTTTGTACCGGTGCGCACCAGAGGTCCAACACTGCACATATGAGTTGTGACTTCCACATATGAACAATACATCATATGTTTATTGATTCTTAATTTGTAGGTCCCCTTTAAGATTAGCGTTTGTAGCTTTTTGCTAGAAATCTACATACATCGCTATTCCATATATGTAGGGTGTAATAAAACCTAAACATTCACAACATTGTCTTCTATCTAGTATCTACCATTACTCATATCTTAGTTAGAATGTATGAAGTGTTCCAAAACTTACACATAATTTTGAAGAGATGTTTATAAAGAATAATAAATGGCCCAGAAGTTAATAAAAAGAACTGGATTGCATCTTTTTATTGATTATTCTTTATAATCTTCGGCATTTTTAACTTTAATTGAATATGGGTTAATGTTTATCATCATGTGCAAAGTTGCTCTTGATCAAAAGAACTTAAAAAGAGCGCAGAGAGTACTTTTTGGCTGTCTCATGCGGAGTATAAGAGTGGAGAACGAACTTACTGGATGAAAATACATCAATTTTTTTAATACACAAACAAAACAAATTTCAATCGACATTTATGAGATCATATGATATCAGACTAAACTAAGCAGATAGATCAAATTAAATAAGATCAAATTATACTAGAAAATTTGATTCTAACGATGCAATTTTGCTGATTTGAGTGATCTTGAACCTTGAGTAATTAACGTGTACTTTTTTATAGCACACACGAATAACCAAATCATGTACTCCAAATAAATGGGAAGACATACATATTATAATAAAAAAAGAGATAGACGCAAACGTGGCAGTAATATAACTACCAATACTTGAATGGGTGGGGGTGGGGTGTCGGATAAAGGGGAGGAAAATGAGCATGGTGGGGAGATTGAGTTAGTCAAAACCCTAAAATTGCTCCACGTTTCATGCTTATAAATTGATTTTATTTGGGAGGTACTGCACCCATTTCACAACCTAACACCATCACCCCATCCAACCTTATCATTCTTCTTGTTCTATTGTAATTATAAAGTCCCTCTACCAATCCTTTCTGATATTTTTTTTATTTTTTTATATTAAAATGTTACCAATCCTTTCTGATATATCAAAAAGAAGTAAAGAAATGTTTGACAATTAGAAAAGGCTAGGTGAAGAGCGCGTAACCTAAATCGGAGTAATACTTAAATAACTAGTCATTAATTATACGTAGACACGTAGTACTAGTATGATTGTGTACTCAGGATGTTTTTAATTGGATAGTAATTTGTTGGTCTGGTCTAGTATGATTTGATCTGATTTGATCTGATCTGATCTGATCTGGTCTGGTCTGAATTGGTCTGGTCTGATGTGGTTTCTTTGTATTTTTATAACTAGCCAAGTCTGGTCTGATTTGGTATGTTCTGATTTGGTCTGGTCCGGGACAGATTACAATCCAGGTAAAAACATCCTCGTCTCCCATATACTACCTCTGTAACTTAAATATCTTCCAATTTTCTTTTTTGGACGTAACATTAATATCTTCCCATTTTTAAATCTTTCCATCATACCTCAATAATTTTAAAAATAATATACAATTACACCTACTTTTTTTTGGATTTATCCTTCATTCCATCACATTATTTTACTATCTTCTCATTATACCCCCAATAATACATATCTCATTTCACTATTATTAATCTACCTACTTTTCAAATGGGAACATCCCAAGGTTACGGAGGTAGTATAATTTTCTTTTAATTAATACAATACAGTTATTTTTTGGGTAAATACAACACAGCCATTTAATAAATTGAATTTATATAATTGTGTTTAATTTCAACGATAAAGAAAATATCACATCAAAACATTCTTAAAAAGAATGAAATGATACAACAGCTAAACAATGCAATAACAACAATAACATTACTTTAGTGCCGCATGTAAAGGACAAAGGGGTTGGATATAGGCACCTTTACCCATGTACCAAACAAGACCCTGTTTTCGGATGACACCATGATAAAATCGTATCGAAAATGGTATGGACTGACTAGTGCTTCATAACAGAGAAGCGTCCAAAATCAGTTTGATAAATCATTTTGCTTTATTTCATCAAATTCTCCATTAAAAATATAGTGAGTCTTACGCTCTATGGGAAATGATGAAACATCTAAACAATGCAAAGGGGAATAAAATTATACACAAGGAGCCCGTTTGGTAGCACGAAAATCGGTAATTTTGGCTGATTCTGCTGAAATTTATGAAGTTCTGGCTGAAGTGGCTGCATTGGTTGATTCTGCTGATTTAAGAAAAAAATTATTTTTAAAATATATTTTATTAATAAAATAAAAAAAATTATATGTAAAAATAGCTAAAATGGTTATTTACAATAATTTCAGCAAATACAGCCAGAAAAGTAACCACAACCTTACTTTTTCTGTTTATTACACAATTTAGCGCGCGAAAGTAAAAGTTACGTGTTTGGTGAAAAAGATGGCTGATAAGCCTGATAAGCCGAAAAACAGTGTTACCAAACGGCCTCGGGGATGTAACAAGTTTTATTAATGTCACTAGTAAGAAAACGCCAAATAGAAGCGCCTGCTTCATTTGAGACGTTTTTCCGTACGTGTTCCTTTAATAGTTGCAGAATGTTTTGATTTTTTACGTGTTCTTCAATTTTTTTCGCGAGTTTTTTTCCAAATTAATGCAAAAAATTAAATTATTTACGAAATTGTTGTAGGGTTAAAACTATTTACAAGAATACTGCTCTATTGAACTACGGTTAAACAAACAAGTGAATCGCCAAACCAAAGGGCGACTTTCTGCCCAAATACGGAAAGAACGTCCGTAGGAAAAGAAACGGTAGAGGGAGGGATCAAAATTGGGGATTAGATGGCCAAGTGGACCTAAGTTAAAAATATCCACTTTTTCTTTGAAGTGTTCTATCTCTTACATTTTTGTTCAAAATATTTTAAAAAATATATTCCGTACCAAATTTCATAACTTTTTATAATAGTTCATATAACACCAATATTGAATATATAAATTTAAGAAAATCTGAAGACCATATGAGGAGAAAAGGCTCATTGCAACCATGATCCGTCAAATAACATAAATAACATATTAGAAGTGTCATCTACAGTAACTTCAGTCAATACAAATAGAAAAGTAACTTTAACTTTAATTGTTTAATTATTACATGTATGTCGGTGGTTTTTAGGCTCAATTTTTTATAAATAAATTCATGTTCTAAAATTAGAACTCACGTTTGTACACCGCAATTTCATGTTCTAATTACGGGATATTAAATATATTGGTCGAAAGTGTCAATAAGGAGTCATTGAACTAGATCAGATCGGTATAGTTTAAATAATTGACTTAAATTGTGTTATAATAAGAAAAATTAAGGTTGAATTTACTTTTTGACTGTATTAAATGAAGTTACTGTAGAGGACCATTTTCAATATTTCTTCATATAACTTTTATTTACCTTAACTTACCTTAATAATAAAAAATATTTTATATACTTGGTACAATTTTTTCATAAATCAACAAAGAGGCCGTTAGTTTGGTAACACTGAAATCGGCTGATTCTGTTGATATTTATGAAGTTCTGGCTGAAGTTGCGTATTGACTTATTCTGCTGATTTGTGAAAAGATTACATTTAAAATATATTTTATTAATAAAATAAAGAAAAAAGTATATGAAAAATAGCTAAAGTGGTCATCCACATTAAATTCAACTAATACAACCAGAAAAATAACTTCAACCTTACTTTTTTCTTATTATTACACAATTCAGTGCGCGAAATCAAAAGTTATGTATTTGGTTAAAAGTTGGCCGATAAGCTGAAAAAAGAGTCATCAAACGGGCTCACAATCAATCAATCCAGAAACTTTATCCACAACTTCATAAATTGTAGCGTAATCGATCGATTCGGTCAATTTCTTTGTTACCAAACGGGCTCTAAAAAATAATGAGATCTTAATTTTTGAACATTGATCTACTTAAAAAAATTGTAGCCTAAAAACCCTCATTCATTGTATCATCAGATTTTTTTAATTTTATATATTGAATATTGGTGTCATATGAAAGCTAATAAAAAGTTATGAATTTTGATACAGTTTTTATGAAAATCGGATTATAAATAAAAAACTTATACCAATTTAAAGAAAAAGAGGGATTTTTTAACTTTGGATCCATGAACTATTTCCTATTGGTCAGCTCCTCCTGTTGGGTCCTACAAGTGCCCATCTCTTTCATGCGGTGCTCTTCATCTGCACAGCGTGCTTCGTCGCTTGCTAACCATAGTTTGTTGGAGCAGTATTCAGGTAAATATTATTTACTCAACACCAATTCCGTAAATACTTTTTTATTCTGCAATATTTTGAAAAAAAAAACTCAAAAAAATTAGGCCTTTCTTTTACTTCTAATAAATTAGAGTCACTATCTATCAAGATGATAAAATTAAAATAGTAATTAACTATTAAAAATTTACCTTTAAAAAAATTATTAGAAATTTATGTCAAACTATTAACTATTAACAATCTCAAATTCAAAAAACAAAATTTATTTACTTATAAAATATAATAGTGAAACAATTACAAATTTAATAATTAACAACCTAATAGCCCAATAATATAAATTTGTTAAAACCAAATTGTTAAAGCAGAAGAGAGCATGTCATTCGTTGCCCCTCTTTTGTTGGAAAAATGACTTTGATCTATGTATACTACCTTGCTAATTGGCTATTATCCATTTTTTGGGCCTTTATTTTTAGTGATTTCGAAATAAAAATGGGAAAAAGAGTGAAACATTATAAAATAAAAGTGGGAAAAATTAACACATTTATCTTAATGTTATCTCAAATTTATGTTCATCTTTCTACTTAAGGATATTTTCAATTGAGCTCAATTTTTGTTCTCATTTATGAAATTAAAATTATTTTATTACTTTAGTCTAGATGTATTTTGGCCTAGAGTTCTAGCTCTGAGAAAGTTTTATTAATTACATACGTAGTATATAACAATCATATCCTAACACTAAAAGTCTAAAAGTGTTGTTCAAGAGCTGGATAAATATGCTAAACGGTGTATAAAAGGTAATTCTTTTACTCATGGGTGTAACTTTAGTATAGTTGGTCATAGAAATTAAGATCATTTATCATTTCAGAAATATGAGATCAGAGGTTTTTTTTTTAATTTCATTCCATAGATTCACATGTTTATGTTTCGATTATAGTTACCTCTTGATGTGATGAGAATCTTTTTATAGGTTTTATTCATCTGACCTGTTAGATAAAATTGTCTATTAAAAGTCTAAAGCATGAGATCATTCTTCGTTTAAGAACACTTATTTTACTTAATAAGATCATATTATTTTCAATAATTCAACCTAATGAAAAATAAATCAATTGATACCAATCACAATAGGTAGCCTATTGTCGCCGTCATCACCTTCAGTAAAATCAAAATGACACACAACTATATATTTTAAACTCTTCTTAAAGAAAGAGATTGAAGCACTAATCTGCAAATAAAATTCTAAAACCTATAAGGGCTAATATCTTAAAAAAATGACTATGCCGATTTTTAGATAAATAAATTAAAAAAAATGTGTAGTTAGTTATGAAAAACACAGTACGCCACAGATGAAATTTAATGGATAAAATATGCATTGAGCATTCAATGCATATTAACTTCATTGGAAAATATAGGTAGACTGAAAACGTGTTTAGATAATTAGTTCAAAAATAAGATACTACAAACAAATTATCATTTAACGGTATTTTATACCAACGGTAAATTATCATTGGTATAGGAGACATATACCTGCCGTAGAAAATGCATTACAAAGCAATGTTATAATTTACTAAAGACATTATTTTTCGTTAGTAGGGCTAAAAATCAAAATCATTTTATCCCGTGCATGACACGAGTACAAATACTAGTACTACTTAATTGGCTATTATCAATTTTTTGGACTTTTAATTTTATCGGGTCATGTGCCAATGCACTTGCAGCACATGGCCAGAGCTGGCCCTGACTAGTCATTAATCACATTTTTGTAAATAGTCTTCATTTTAGTCATATATATATATATATATATATATATATATATATATATATATATATATATGTAATTATTTCATATATATTCCCTCCATCCTTTTGTTCATTATATAAAATATAGAATATATATTTTATATAAAAATATAAAAATCTAAAAATATGTTATTGAAGGAGTACGAGTGTATGGCATAGAATATATATTCCCTCCCTCCTTGCGTTCTATTTTTCTGTTTGACTTTCATAACATTTAAGAAATGTTAGAATATTGTGTAAAGAAGAGATCAGAGAAGTAGTACACACTACACAAATTGTTAGTGGACGGACTAAATTTTTTGTACATAAACAACTCATCCAAATGTAAAATGACATAATAACCGGCATGTACCCGAAGTCGTTAAATAAAATGTTTTCCCCATTAATCAAGGGTTATTCTTGATGTACATAAATTATACATTGTCTGTGTACACAGACATTTTGGCATAACATTCTGCTCTTTTTCAAATGAATTACTTATGTACACAGGTAAGTTGAGGCATTTAATTTGTATGGTTTGTGACCGCATTTTTAAAAATGAACCGGAGGTAGAGCTCTCTCCTGAGAGAGAAAACCGTGACCATCTAGGGTTATCTCTAGCAGATTTTCCGGCGGCTTTGTCCTAAGTCGGTGGTTCGTGATGTACCGATCAAGAAGGGGAGTCCCCGGCCTCAGCAAAGGTCATCGCGGGGAAGTTTTCACGCAGTGTAGGGTTTGAAACCTCCGCCGATTTTGTGCGGTTCGGACGATGGAGAGCGAAGGAGATCGAAGCGGAAGTAGAGAGAAGGCGTTGGAGATGATTTCGCCAGGGCTGGTATCACAGGGGAAGGAGCAGGAGTGGGGCGGCATCTTCTCACAGTCGATCGAAGGGAACCATGGCGAGGATGATGAGCGTTCCGCGGCTGATCTTGTATGGGTGAAAGAAGACGAAGAGATGTTGATTCGTCCTCCTCTTGAACCGCCGCCATGGAGGAATTGTGTGACTAGGGTTTGGAAGGCTATCTCTATTTTTGTTTTTGTTTGTTTGTGTTTTTACTTTGAACGTCATGTTGTTTTGTTTGTCTCAGACTCTCTGAACCTCAGACTCTTACATTAGGTAGGGGTGATGAGGGTTTTGCTCTGGCCACGTTTGGCTCATTTAGACACATAACAGGATCAGCGAATCATATTGCTCTGTCTAGGGTGATTGGTTCTCAGGCTAGTTCGAGAGTCGGTGGCTGGAAGTGTTTCCTTTATCTCTTTTGTCCCTTGCTGAATGTTTCATTACCAATATAAGCCACCTTGTTCCAAAAGAAATGGACGGTTTGTGTACTAACCGTGTACACCACCTACTATTTTTCATCTCACCAACAATAACTGAGAAATGAAATTTACCACAAGTGGGTATCAAGAAATGAATTTAAATGACCAATGACTATCATATCGTGTATAAAGTGAAGTTCACCACATCATTCTATATATAGTCAATGGCCAATAAAAAAGTCTCATTATCATTTGTTGCCTGTAAAATTTGTAGTAAGAACTGATAATACTCAGGTAAAATCTTTTATAACAAATAAAATAGAACCTTTACCAGAATTTAATAAAAGGAGGAAATGACAATCATTCTTTTGTTGTTATGATTTTATTATTAAAACTATATCTGGAACTAATAATGATGTTTTAAACCAAGACACCATGGCCCTCACAGAGATGCATAACAGAATAATGGATCTAAAACATAAACATGCTAAAGAAACATTGGAACAATATGCCAACCTCAATGGGCAAAGGAAGAGGCCCATAATTACTCTTAGAAATACTACCACTGATAAACCCAAAATAAAAAAGGAAGGATGTTCTGATCCGTTCCAATAGCTCTTTTGGTACTTATCCATTCTTGAAATTTATCAATTTTACATGGTATTGACATATTAATACTAGTATTATCTCCTTCTATGTTAGTATTTTTTCTTGTTTTGAATAATGGTCTTTTTATTCAAATATTACTATTTATTAACAGATTCCCAATAAAGTGAGTTAAGTTTCAAAAGTCCAAAAGTATGACTGCCATACGTTATACACAACCATTGCACATCAAGGAACAAGGCTATAACACCAATCCTTTAACACGCACCAAGTATAACTAAAAAAGCCATTAATGAATTTTTATACTAAAAAATAGGAAAGAGTTTCCCCTGCCATCAACAACAACCGCCATTGTAACCATGGGGCCGCCAGCTGTCTTTTCGCACCACCGCCCAGTGACTTGCTCCGATCATAGTGACCACCGCTCAGTGACTTGATCCGACCATAGTGATTGCCGCTTAGTGACTTGATCCGGTCATAATGACCGCCGCTCAATGACTTGCTCCGACCATAGTGACCACAACAATGACTGCCCCACGGGCCACAACGTCATAGTGACTCCGGCCACCGTGACTCCTTGTCCCACTTGTCATAGTGACTACCCACACAGTGATCAAAGTGACTTCCGTCACTATGACTGCCCACCCACCGATCAAATGTGACTCAGCACAGTGACACGCAACACTGACTCCACCCTCACTGGCAAACCCAACTGCCACCCCAGCCCTGACTCAACTCTCCAGCCTCCAGCCACCTCCCAGCCCCAAACCACCTCCCCATGCTGCCCGCCGGCAAAGCCATCCCTCTGCCACTACCGTCTGCCCATTGACCACCCATTACCCCTGCCCCTCCCCATCCCCATGCCCCACCAGCACCCCAAATCCAAGCCCAACCCTGCCCCGACCCCTGCCCTGTCTCAAGCCACCTTAGCCACCAGGCAGTCAGCCAAACTACTCTGCGAGCCCATCAACGCCGTTCAACACCACCAGCCTCCAACATTCAGCCCGAGCCCTGAACGCGTTAACCCCCAATCGTCAGTCCCTCGATCCTAGCCTCCAACCTCCAGTGCATCACCACCGTAGTAAATTAAGCCTCCGCTCTACCACCAGGCAACAGCACCAGCTCCTAAACCTAATTTTGGGTCGCCGCCGCTGTTTGTTAGCAATTGCCACCGCCAGAGCATGACCAAACTATGGAACTTGGCCGCCGCAACTATCACATCAGATCTGGAGAGTGAATAATAAGAAGAATGGAAGCGGGCGGAGATCTGGAGGCCGGCTGAGGCGGCGACGTCGAATGTCGGCATAGCCAGTGGCGGCGACTGTGAAGGGGAGCCGATACGACCTGGGGGCAGCGGCGGCGACTTCGATGGCCGACTGCAAAAATGAAGAGAAGAAAGATCGATTTCCTTGTGTCCATGGCAACTCTGGCATTCGATGTGCGTCGAATGAAGAAAGCGGTCGGCAGCGCGCGTCGATGGAAGAAAGGTAAGCCGCGTCACTTTTTTGGGAAATATGAAAATAGTCATATATTTAGAAATGAAAAGTCCATTAGTTATAACCAGACCATTTTTTCTTGAATAATTGACAAATTATTATACGTTTGCCTACTAAATCTGTTGAGGCATCAAAAATGAATTTAAATGGCCAACGGCTATCATATCGTTTATAAAGTGAAGTTCACCACATCATTCTATATATAGCCAATGGCCAATGGCTATCATATCCGTTTAGAAAGTGAGGTTTTCTTAGAACGCAAATGCTAATGATGTGAAATTACTTGAAGTCAAATCTCATCTTGTTGTAAGAGTAAAGTAATGTTCCCGAAAGAAGGTGGAATCCCCAATCCTAAAGGTTCCGATTTTTCGACCCGACAAAACATTTGAGATGTTATAAATCATAGCGACTCAATTAGCTGAATGGGGGTACATCTTGTACTCGTGCACATCAAAGTTCAGCCTAGCAGACAAGAGCTGTAACCTCCACACGGTCGCTGTGAATTTTGATCCTTGGTCAATGTTCCAACTTTTCCACCACTCAACCAATTGAGCTACCCGTGCAGGTCGCGACGTAAGAGTAAAATAAAATATGAAGTGAAATATGAAACAAAGTTGATGAGAATGTAAATTATACTTCAATTATAGAATGTTAGATAGTGAGTGAGATTCTGATCCAACTTTAAATTTCTTTATTATAATCAGCTGTGGCCTGTGGGTATGAATTTCAATTGCTAGACTACCCCAAAACTAAATTTCACCAAGCTTGATCAATTCTATGTTAAATGATTTCAATATTAAGAGCGTGTTTGGTAATGGCTGCAACGGCTGAAAAGATTAAAAAGACTGAAATCCTGAAGTGAAAGGGTTTGGTAACATATTGACTGAATTGGCTGATTGAATGTATAATTACCATACAGGGTATTATTTTTGTACACTAAAATTCTACGGTTTAAACAACAACCCATATTAAATATGTAAGTGAATTCATCACCACGAAAGCACTTGGTAGATTCCGCATGCACAGAACAAAGATTATTTTTTGCCTCAAGGCCAAAGCACTTGGTGGATTCCGCAGAGAACAACGATTTTTTTTTTCTTGAAGGCCAGAACGCACAACATGGAGCCGAACATGTTTTATGCGATGAGGAAGAAACGGTTTTGGTTATAGGGTCTTTTAACCTCTTAACAATACAAAAATAAAAATCAGCCCAAAAAGTAACTATGAAACCACTTTTTCAGCTGATAAGAGAAATCGGCCAAAGCAGCCAAGTGGAGGGGTGTTTGGCTATTTTTTCAGATTTTAAGCCTGATCAGCCTATTTTTGCTCTTCCAAACACACTCTTACTATCACATATGAAAATGTGACTTTTTGGATGTGCATCTGAATAATTTTTTTATCTAACGTGACAAAAAAATTGGATTATTGAATTCATTTTGAGAACAAATCAATTAGGAGCAACAGACAAATTAAACTCACTACAAAAAATAATGATATTGACATGGATTTAGCACGAGCTGATCAATGGTTTCATGCCAAATGACTCGTGACAAAACAGTGTTAGCACAAATTTAGCTAATCCATGCTGAATCTCCTGTGTATTTTGGCCAATCCCATTATTATTTTGTGGTGTATGGTATCTCTATTCATGTGTACTCTCCCTCATCCCTATTTTTTAGTTTTGGTATCAATTAATCATTGATTTCAATTTTTGGCGATTCAATAGAAATTCTGATGAGTACTAAATACTACGTAGAAGCCATTTGGTAATACTGTTTTTCGGCTTATAAGGCTTATCAACCAACTTTTCATCAAACACATAACTTTTGTTTTCGCGCGCTGAATTGTGTAATAATAAGAAAAAGTAAGGTTGAAGTTACTTTTCTGGCTGTATTGGCTGATGTTACTGTAGATTACCATTTTAGCTATTTTACATAAAAAATTTCTTTATTTTATTAATAAAATACATTTCAAAAATGGTTTTTTCTTAAAACAGCAAAATTAGCCAATGCAGCCACTTCAGGCAGAACTTCATAAATTTCAGCAGAATCAGCCGAATCAGCCAATTTTGATGTTACCAAACGGGCTCGTAGTACTACAAAGTACTAGTTAAAATGCTTTCAATAAGTGGCATTTAACTAGACTTGATCTGTTCTTGCGGATGGGGACTAGGATTTGGAGATCAAACCTCGAGGATTGAAAATGAGCAGCACGTTACTTAATTAGCTGGTTCTATGGAGCTACATACTTTTGATTTCCTAATTTAAACCCATAAAAACATGTTATCCAAACAATGTATAGTACGTGCATATATGTAGAAATTCAAATTTGGTTAGCAAAGGGAAGGCCATCCATCCATCTAGGATGGCAGAGAGTACTATCTATGTTTGGCCTATTATCATGTGCTTCCTGGGCATGTCTATTTCCACATGCATTTATAAAAGCTTCTCGCCTCTATCGACCATGTGCATTTATTTTTGTACGACAAAAATATCAAATCCCTCGCGGTCTCTCCTGTGTTGACTCGATATACGTAGTACGAGTAGTAAATAGGGTGATTTTCGATAAAATTAATGTTGAATTAGAAAATTCTTAGGGTGATAAAATTAATGTTGAATTAAATAGTCCGACTTGGCGCCAAATCCATTTTTATAATGTGATTATAAAAATTAATGTTGAATTAGAAAATTCTTCTATGCAATTATAATTATAATGACATATAATGACACAATTGCAAATATGAGGAGCCATTTACACACTGAACCGGTTTAGTAACGCAGAAATTGACTGAATCAGTAAAATTTGCTGAATTTGATAATGTCTCACTGAATGAATGTGCTCAATTTCATAATGTCACATTGAAGCGATTAAAACTACTCCATAAGTCCATATATGATAATATAGTTAAAATGACGGCCGAACTTCAACCAGTTAAGTAATAAAATTAATGTTAATTTAATTTACTCTAATTATTACACAATCCAAAAAATGAAATCAAAGTTATGATAAGAAATTTAACTGATAAACTAAAATAAGAGTTGTCAAAAGGGTTCTTAGTTAATTGCTAACAAAAACCTAACCTTTTCATAACACGTAAGTGTTTATCTCTGCTTTGT
The DNA here is from genome assembly GCA_945859915.1 of Cuscuta epithymum. NCBI lineage: Eukaryota > Viridiplantae > Streptophyta > Magnoliopsida > Solanales > Convolvulaceae > Cuscuta > Cuscuta epithymum. The sequence continues at coordinate 696,110 of CAMAPF010000406.1, read as the reverse complement.
CGATTTGTTGTGAATTCTATCCTATCATACATTTCTATCTATTTTTACACATATGAGAAAGTACGAAAGTTAACTTATACAATCTCCAGAAATCATCATCCGGTGCCGAAAGACCAATTATATAACTTTTTCCCGAAAATATATATTACTAAATTAAAATTCATTTACACATATACGACTAATAGTTACTACAATGTAATATCATGGTAATTTAAGTTAAAAAATTGAACATATGTTACAATGATTTCATAACTATTCTAGTCACTAGTCATTTTTTTTGTAAACAATCTTTATTGTAATCATAAATTTGGAATTATTTCTTATAAAGAATGTTTTTAATTTAATGTCATATCAAATTAGACCACATTAGATCATGTTAGGATGCTTTTACTGTACTTGGATTGTTTTCACTCCCAGACCAGATTAGACTTAAACAGACCAAATCAGTCTTAAACAGACAAGACCAGACTTGACCTAACTTCTGTAGTTATAAAATATACAAAGACCGGACTTTTATCAGACCAGACCAAACCAACAAATTTCAGTCCAAGTAAAAACATCCTTAGATTATACTTAAATAGTTTAGATCAGATTAGATCAGATCAGACATCAATGTATTGTATACTCAAAATAGACATTTGCTAAACCCGACTTGAACATATAGACACGATCAAACCGGACCAAAGAAAAAACATTCAATCCAATTAAACACATCCAAAGTCATAAAGATTGGATGTCTTTGTTATATTATCAATTGAACGTTCTATGTGACATATATTTATTATTCCATAAATTTTCATTATAGGAGTAAAATTAATGCGAAACTTCAAAGAAAGATCACTTTGTTTTTCTCACTAAACAAACTATTATTTATTGTTATGTTTGGAAAATACTGTCAATTTTGACAATAAGGAAATTTTTATCGGATTGAAATTATCTCATTTGATTTGATTTGATCGATGTTTACACAGAAATAATTACATAAATATGATCAAAATAAAGATGGTTTACAAAAATATGATTCATTACTAGAGTAGTAATAAAATCATAGTAATTTATGTTCAAGTTTTGAACTTTAGTTACCACAGCACTACGTTGTAGTAATGAATAGTCATATTTATGTAAATAAGTTTTATTTTAGTAGTATTCTCGTAAAAACCCCTTACTGTGTATTTTGCAACTGATTTGGCTTGAGACTAAAGTAGTCTAATTTAAAACGTCCTAACACTGTCACAATATTGTCTATCGATACTCTATATATACTACGATTTGACAAAAATGCATTCCTCTCTAAAAAGATATACATAGTAGTCCGTAATATTTATATTTTGAAATTTCATACTTCCCCCGTCCCAAATTATAAGATATTTTTTGGTTTACGATGTTTGACCGACGATAAAGCAAACAGATCTCTGTGTGCACTGACGTGCACTTTGTCGTGAGTGCACTCAAAATAAATCGATACTAACACTTATACGTAGTATAGGTGAAGTAGAGTTCGTATCCACAGGGAAAGGAATAACTCTCTTTTTATATAAATAGTAGATAAAAAGGGGGGGTTTGATTGTTGAGTGATTTAATTAAATTAAACACGAAGATGAACGAGTTATATGGGATTAAATTCAAGAATAAAAGGGACTTGGTCTTGCTACTTTCCACTTGTTGATATATTTTAGTCGATCATTGTTATATCTATAACTTATCCCCTCTCGAATACTCAACCGAGGACAGGGACGGATCCATGATTTCTATTCAAGGGGGGCGAAATTTTTCGGTAGTGTAGGGGGTGAAAAATTTTTCGTTAGTGTAGTGGGGCGAAATTTTTTCCGCTAGTGTAGCGGGGCGAATTTTTTCCGCTACTGTAGGGCTATGCGGCTAATTTTATTCAAAAATTGACATTAATACATTTACATCCCCAACGACATTTAAATCTATTAAGTTGTACATTCTAAGTTTAAATTAGACAATGACAAAGACATCAACCAATACATTTTTAATAACTTCTACATTGTTTAACCTCGTGAATCGGTTATTATTGAATTGTAATTTTTGTCCGGCCACCAAGGAGGGTGTTCGTGAGTCATGACTCATGAGAAGTTTTCTTAATATTACAGTAGTAGTATGTATGATATTATTATTTTTAGAATAGTATGCACCACATACACACACACATATATTGTGAATATTATATTTTAATATTTGTATTAATGCTATAATGATTTAAAGTTTATTATCTATGCAATAAATTATTTTTAGAAAGCAAGAAGTAAATGAATTATGTAATTTAATGTCAATAAACATTTATATTTTGGATTCATTTCACGTGATCTAAAAATTGTGTAATTAGTGTGTCTGATATTTAATATTGTTTGATATATATTTTACAAAATCAAGTACTTGTTATCTAATAAAAATAATTAAACATTACAAAACTAGGAATTCTTATATAATAAGTATACTAAATCTTAAACAACGAGTTATTCTATTGTTTATTTGTTTAAGTTATGTAATTATTTTAGATGTTCCTTCTTTTAAATCTTCTGTAAATTACATTATGTAACACTATATATTACTTTTGAAAATTAAAAGCTAAGGGGGGCGAATCTAATTAAATTATGAAAGTTTTATGAAAATATTACATATATGCTAGAAAATTTTGAAAGTCCAAGGGGGGCGGTCCCCCCCCCCTAAATCCATCCCTAACCGAGGAGTATATCTAATTCATCGAGGGTAGTTATTAACAACGACCGTTCATTAATAACCCTTACTATTTATCAAATATAGAACAACGCCATATACTGATATAACAGTAGCTTTTAACCTCTTTAACTCCTTGATGAAATCAATTAAGATTGATAACCTCAACGCAACGGTTTCGGTTTAACCAACAAAATTAATCCCTCTTAAGTTTATTAACCACGACCGTGCATTAATGAACCGAAGTTACTTACTTATGAAACCTTCAACGCTTAATCATCGGTTCGTTGAACGTTTCTAGTAATAATCAATGTTGGAACGTTAACTAATCGTCACTTAGCTACCCTCCAACAATGATATAGAATGAGATTAAGGGAAGAATTAATAATCTAGAGGAGAAAGTAAGAAAATAACTCACAACTTTAATAATCAATCAAGCTTCAAGAGCAAAACCAAGAAATGGAAGTTTAGCTCCTCATTTGGAGACTAAACATGCTAAAAGAAATATAGAGAAATGCTATTCTAAACTGAGGTAAGAGTGTAAAGGAATTGGTGATCTATTGTGAAGGAAAGAGGGTGTATTTATAGGCTTTTGGGATGGGACTCGAGTACTCGATCGAGTATACAAATAGTACCCGATCGAGTATGTGTGAAATGCCAGATTCGAGGTATACTCGATCGATTTTGGCTTAAAAATCAAAGGTGTACTCGATCGAGTATATATTCATACTCGGTCGAGTATGTGTAGAAAGTGATATTCGAGCCATACTCGACCGATTTCGGGTTTAAACTCAAAGGCATACTCGATCGGGTATGTCGGTCTACTCGATCGAGTATAGACACTGAATCGTGGTCAAAATCTTCCCGGCATGTTCTTTTGTCTTCGGATCCGATCTGATTTGAAGTTTCAACCTTATACCCGATCGAGAATAGGTAATACTCGACCGAGTATAGGCAAAATTCGGGGTTTTCCCTTTTTGTCTTGTGATTTGCACCTTCTTTCCACTTTTGGGGTTCACCAACCATCCTTTGAGTGATAGTAGACCTGTTTGAGCTCAGAATAATCCTAATCTAAACAATTTACAAGGATTTAACAAACTAAACTATTACACCAAAAGTGTGTAATTTCCGAAATATTAAACAACCAAAACTAGCTAAAAACATAAACATACACACGGAAATTACAAGTGTATCATGCACTCAAATTAATTTTAGAAAAAAAGAATTACATATTCAGAAACTGCATTAAAACCGCTATAAAATCTGCAAAAAATAATTCAAATTTCATAAAATTTTGATATATAAAGTAAGAGGTTAAAAGTGATTTGTGTTGACCAAGTGAATAGTAAAGACATCTTATAAAATGGGATAGAGGGAGTTATTTTTGCACGTGTTTAAAATAATTCCTTGTTAGTAGTTACTAGTTAGTACTAAATAATTACTTCAATTTCATAAGTACTATGATAAGTAACACATGCACAAATATGAGTGCAAGCCAGATTCTAAAACCGAGTCTCCCATTTAGGATGTTTTCTTTTGGACTGAAATTTGCTTATTTGTTCTGGTCTGATCTGGTCTGGTCTTGTCTGGTAAACGTCTGGTCTCTGTGTATTTTATAACTACGGAAGTCTGGTCTGGTCTGGGACTGAAAACAGTCCAAAAGAAAACATCCTTACACTTGCTTATGCTTTCGTCAGAATGTGCCGTATCCAAAACTGAGAGCACACATAAGTTAAAATTTCATCTACTTCAATGTTAAGATAACGGTGATTTTTGAGATATCAAAACTTTGAATTCCGGTTGTGTTCTCAGAAAAGTATATCATATACTACGTCCAATAAAGTGTAGTGATCACCTAATTAAGTTTGAATTTTGATCGATGTAGAGAAATTAAAGAATGGAGTTCCAATTCAAGCGTTTGGCTAGCTAGAATTGCACCGGTGTAATTCCTCTTCCCTTGTGAGTTAATGACACATACGAGAGTTTCATTATCAAGGTACGCAGTTGGTCATACAATTATAATACCTCTGTCCCAAAAAACTTTGCCATTTCAAAAAATTTGAACATCAATTTTGATTAGTTAATATTATGAAAGTTATAACTTTTATACTTTTATGAAAGTACTTTAAATAAAGAACATTTTCATATAACTTTTATATTATAAATCATTTCCAATAAAAAGATATAGTTGGTCAAAGTTTTGAAAATGACAAGTTTTTTGGGACGGAGGTAATAATAAAAAAGGTCATACACTCATACAATTATATATAGTCTCGGGTCATAACTCATGAATCATGATCGATCATATACCTAGTAAGTACAATACAGTATGTACATATGCGTATAATAATCTTCACGTCAGTCAAATAATAATATGTGTATTGTTAAACTAGTGAATGAATGAGATCCTATACAAGGACACTAGTCACTAGAAGAGATACCATGCATTATAGCTCGATATTTCATATTTTAAATGTTTGCTTTCAATATTTTAAGAAATAATTTCAGAAAGATACTGGTGATGAAATGGACATATTGATAAAATGATAACGAGATGTAGTGACTAACACGCTGCTTAATTCGCTTCCCCGGAAATACAATTATAATACTACATAATACTCCCTCCGTATTTTTTTGTTTGTTATAATAGGTGTTGGTTACATGTGGTCTTTTCACATTCTTGTACCCCTGCTGAATGTTATTTTAATGATAATAATAGGTGTTGACACATTTTTTAAGAGTGAAATAGTAGGAGTAATGAATAGTGTAGAAAAAGTAGGAGAGATGATGGAAAAGTATGAAAAAGAAGATAAAAGACAGAAAAAGTAAAGGTAATTGAGTATTTTTAAAGGAAAAACTTATGAAAATGAAAAAATGTACTCCCTCCGTCCCAGAATTAACTTCACTTTTGACTGGGCACGGAGATTAAGAAAGTGAGAAATGTGTGGTGGAGAGTTGTGCAGAGGAGAAAGAAATGTGTGAGAATGGTTGTGAACCACAAATCCTTTGCTAAAAAGGGAAAGAGGAGATAAATTTGGGACGGACCAAAAAGGAAAGAATGAAGATAATTATGGGACAGAGGGAGTAACCAATTTTTTAATACATCCAGAAAAGGAAAGTGTAGCAAACAAAAAATACGGAGGAAGTACGTTATAGGAACATTCTATTTTTTCCTTACAAATGGGAGTATCACTGTGTGAGACACTTTTTTAATATATGATGACGACCAACATTCAAATATTCAATTTGCCGCATGTTAACAACTTTCTTAATCATATTTTGTGAACATTTGGGATTAGTAATGGACGAATAAGGATGTTTTCTTTTGGACGGTTTTTAGTCTCAGACCAGACCAGATCAGATCAGATCAAACCAGATCAGACCAGACCAGATCAGACCAGATCAGACCAGACTTCCGTAGTTATAACATACACAGAGACCAGACGTTTACCAGACCAGACCAGACCAGGCCAGATCAGACCAGACCAGATCAGACCAGACCAGACCAGATCAGACCAGACCAGCAAATTTCAGTCCAAAAGAAAACATCGTAAATAACCTTCTTGATTTTTATTAATTGTGTGCACAGTGCACTAGTTTGTATTGTTATTTTTACGAGTTCTCAGACATTTTGGAAATACGGGGAGCAAAATAGAAGACGAGAAAAACTATCAACGTTGGTGTTTGGTTAAGAGCCCATCAATCGTTTTTTGGCTGATTTGATCACTATTACTCATTTGGTCATACCAATTAGCTAATTAATAAAAGTGTTTAGTTAAATGAGTTTTACATTTAGAGTTTGTTTGGTAATCATTTTTTCAACTTATCAGGCTGATCAACCAATTTTTCACCAAACATGTAACTTTTGATTTCATGCACTGAATTGTGTAATAATAATAAAAATTAAGGTTGGGGTTGTTTTTTTTTTGTTGTATTGACTAAAGTTATCATAGAGGACAATTTTAGCTACTTTTACATATAATTATTTATTTATTTATTTATTTTATTAATATAATATATTTTAAATATAATTTTTTCGTAAATCGACTTAATCAACAAATTCAGCCACTTCAGCCAAACTTTTATAAATTTCAGCAGAATCAATCGATTTTGATATTACGAAACGGGAACTTAGGCTTTTATCCCAAAAGCCAAAATATGAAACACTACAAAACCTAGCATTTACGATCGACTTTTATAGAGTATATATGGACTCTATTGATAGAGTTAGTTAGAGTATATGGACTCGGATCCACGATCCACATACTCTTGGACACATAACGACCCAAGCCAATCGCACCACCTGAGGCCTCTTAACCAAATCCAGTCAAGAATGCAATAATACATGAGTAGTAATATTGCTGTCGTCTTTCTACGGTTAATTTATCTACTACAATACGGAGTATCTAATATCAATAATTATATATTTGAGTTTGATAAAGATACTACCTCTGTCTCATTCAAAAGTTCTCGTCCACTATTCACATGGTCAACTTAAATCATCCTTAACTTTTTGCTTTATATATCTAACTTTTATCAAATTTACATTTTCTATCAGGTTTTGTAGTAGTTTTAATGTAGTTTTTGAATATGTAAACTTTATTTATTAAAAATAATCAGAGTGTGAACAAGGATTAAGTTGTTTTTATCATCAGTCAAACATCGTAAACTGTAACATGAACCTCTCTATGGAACGGAGGGAGTAGTAAAGTAAGAGAGTTAAGTGTGATAAAACAAAACACATGCGATTTTTTGAAACTTTTGTAATCATGTTCCTTATATCAAAGGTACATTAAAAATGTATATTAAATGGAGACATTTATATCTGATACACATTCGTTGGGGATCAAATGTCTAACTTTTCATGATTGAAGAACATGTCTCATATAAAATGTCTCCACATGATTTAGACTTTTAATGTGGATAATACTCTTACTGAAAATGGAGTACAGCAACTAAATAATTTAAGGTACAATCACTTAATTATGAATGGATAAAATGGTAGAATCCCACATGCATGATTGGTCACTTTACAACTCTTTGAGCGGCCCCTCACTTCCCCATTTAAAAAAAAAAAACATCCACTCACATGCTCACACTATTCATATACCATAGTATATCGATTCATGCAGTGTCATCTAGGACACAAAACACAACCAATTGTCTTTCAAAAAGTTAAACGGAAAACGCACACCAAAAAGTAAAAACTGGTCTTGTGGACTCCCCCAATATTTGATTGAGATATGAGAAGGTGGTGCAAAAAGTAAGAAAAATGAATTTTTGTGGTTGATATTGTATTAATAAAGTAAGAATAAAGTAAGATGATTTAAAATCAAATTTTACTAATAAGTTTGATATGAGACAATCTTAATGGGATGAATAAAAAAGGATAAATAAGATAATATTAGCAGGACGGAGGGAGTACTTTATTAAATTTAGCACCGATTTTGAGTGTTTTATATGTGTATGAGTTATGTGTCATATACTTGTATATGTGTACTCCGTATATAGGACGGTGTTCATCATGTATCCTCGAAAAGAAATGAGAATAAAATTTGACCTGAATAAATTTGACATGTATATGTGTACTCGTATAATATTTGACTAGAACGATGAAAAAAAGTGAATACATGTGTAGTATATCCCTAGAGTTATACTACCTCCATCCCGGTGGAATTTGTCAAGTGCAAAGTAGGTGAGAAATAAGAATAGTAAAACCTTTGTGGTTGAGATTTGTGCAGAGGAGAGAGAAATGTTCATAACCACAAATTAGTTGTTTTAATAGGAAAGTGACAAAGTTTTTTAGGACAACAAAAAAGGAAAGTTGACAAAGTCCAATGGGACAAAGTGAGTACATGAAAAGGAGAACATTAAATTTAAGCCATATGAATTACACTAAAAAATATCGTGAGTCCGAAACTATGAGGGTCATTCTTGGCTTGTAGCCTCAGTTAGAAAAACACGTTACATGTGTGCACACATCCCACTAAAAATTGGAGAATCTCAAGAAACTCTTCAAATAACTTGGTATAATATAAGCATCAAATAGACTTAAAGGAGACACATCTTCAAAAACCCGTTTTTCTTGAAGTGTCACTTGCGTACTACTTATTTTACAATGTATCATGAACTAGTACGAATGTGCAATCAGTCAATCTAGACCCGAGATTAGAGGATCATCATTTCAGAAAATCATCTCAATTTCATATCATTGGTCCCAATTTTGTATATTTTCTTGCTTTAGGGGGCCTCAATTCTTCATTTTGAATTGGGACCTCCAAATTTAATAGACGGTCCTGGAAAAGTAGAACATTAAATTTAAGCCGTATGAATTACACTAAAAAATATCGTGAGTCCGAAACTATGAGGGTCATTCTTGGCTTTTAATCTCAGTTAGAAAAACACGTTACATGTGTGCACACATCCCACTAAAAATTGGAGAATCTCAAGAAACTCGCTATTACTAAAGGGCAAATAACACTTCAAATAACTTGGTATAATATCAGCATCAAAAGGACTTAAAGGAGATACATCTGCAAAGATGTCTGTTTTTCTTGAATAGTGTCACTTGAGTACTACTTATTTTACAATGTATCATGAACTAGTACGAGTGTGCAATCAGTCAATCTAGATCCGAGATTAGAGGATCATCATTTCAGAAAATCATCTCAACTTCATATCATTGGTGCCACGTACGTAGTAATTAGTTTGTTAAGTGTGTAATGTGGTCCACCTGAATCACTCCCACTTACCGGGACAATCATTTTCTTGTTTCATCAATGAGTGAGTAGGTGTTTTCAATTGTATAAGCAAAATGTAAAATCATTTTAGTTTATGATTTAATGTGAACGGTTTCTCTTTAAAAAAACTGCCGAAAATTTTATTTAAAGTTTTATTAATCTTGAAAATTCAAATTCAAAACGCCGAGTTAAATAATGATGTTTAGTTGAAAACTAAAATATTAAAAAGTTTGTAATATGTAAGGGTAATTATTGGTGTAATGGTGTACATGTTTACCCGTGTACAACACCATGACACATTGGAATTGTATGTGTGCTTTCCGGTTTCTTTCAACACATTATCTGTGAACACGGACAATTAGAGAACATACAAGTATAAATATACAAAGACATTTCCCGATATGTAAAATGTGTCATTGTCTATCTCATGAAAATAAAAACAAACAATTATGCTTTAATCAGTCACCCATCGAGGGTAATTAATTTACAGAGTCAGTGATAGGGCCAGTTAGGCAAGGCAAGAAATTTTCCTGAGGCCTCAAACTTTATGGGTCCTAAAAAAAATACTACGTATTTATTATTAATATTTGGTAAATGAAATTGGATTGCAAGACTGCTCCCACTCGGCATAATTAACATTCTGCGGCTTCTAGGTTATACTCCGTATTAATCCGTATGAGTAATGATCCATTCATATACTTCATCTTAGGGCCGGGCAAAATGATTTGGTTTGACCGAACCGAACGAACTGAAATTTGGTGTTTTAGTTTGGTTTGGGTTTACTTAAGTAAACCGTTTGGTAACAATTTGCTCAAGTTGAATGGTTTGGTTTGGTTTGATTTAAAACCGAAAAACCGTAAACCGTACCGAACAACTAGTGTGTGTGTAAATTTAGGTTCAAATAAGAACAATGCTTAATGTAAGAAGTGAGAACAAATCCTGACCATTTATTGAAATACACCATCGGTGATCAAATGAAGTTAATTAAAGGGCGTTTAAGTATGTTACTCATACCAGTTTCGTAACCATTAATATTGGCATTTTTCTTCCATTCCACTAATGCAAAAATTAAGTTTCATATATTATTAAATAATCATTTCAGTTGTCACATTTTGACTTTTAATGTTAATGCAAACAAAATAAATCGTCATATAAAAAACTACCTTATTCACGACCTCTATTCAATTATATTATTCCAATGCACAATTACCCTTGTTTATTTTCATTGTTCACCATATAATTGTATATCCATGAACACATATTTCATTGGTATGTTATATATCAATTGAGAGTTAGACACCTATTCATGTGCACATATTGGAAGTGTGTTACTACTACATTTTTTGACCTAACGTCACATTAAAGATGTAACATATCTATAAAAGTGTTACATTTGTCTCTAATGTAACACTTTTTAGATCTAATGTAACACTTTCTAGAAGTATAAATGTTACATTAGGGGCTATAAAGTGTTACAATAGGTCTAATGAAACATGAGCAAATGTAATGGTAAAAACTTTTGGGTGATATTGTACAATAGGTCTAATGTTACAATTACTCTAATGTAACACTTTTAGTGATGTTGTAACACTTTTGGGTGATACATGTGCTAGCTAGATATCAGTTCTTGTGCATTACATACTTAATGTGATTCTCTATATTCATATTATGTGTTAGATACAGTTTCTCTCTGTCTCTCTCTCTCTCTCTCTCTCTCTCTCTCTCTCTCTCTATATATATATATATATATATATATATATATATATATATATATATATATATATATATATATATATATATATATATAGTATGTTAGGTACTGGTTCTTGGGTGTATATTCGTATTGTGTACTAGATATTAATTCTCGTGTGTTTAAAGATTGTGTATGTTGGGCTCCCACTCCTCTAGGTATTAATTCGTATTGTACTATATATATATATATATATATATATATATATATATATATATATATATATATATTGTATGATAGGCTTTTCTATATTAGTTTAAGTTGTATGAAATCCTTATTTGTTGGATATTAATTAGTTTTTAATGATTGTGTGTCTGATACTGTTCTTTGTGCATTAGATTTTGGGTTTTGTGCTTAAGATACTTGTTTTATTTCTTATACGTATTGTGTGTTAGATATTGGTTCTTGTGCATTAGATATTAGTGGTTGTGTGTCATGTACATATTGTTGTGCATGCGGTAGCTGAAGATGTTTGTTTTGCTTTATTGTATAGATATTATACTTATTTTTTTTAAAATAAAATTATATATGACACATTGGTGTCGTTTGAAAGATAATAAAAAATCATTTAATTTGATATTATTTTTGTTCAAATAAGATTATAATTTTAAAAAGACTTTTAGTTAAAACATTTTAAATGACAATCCACCTCTATATGTTTAGTTCACTCATGAAACACCGGATTGGCGGCAATATGCAAAGCTGTCGTGCTATCACAATTAATAGTCATAGGTGAAGAATGAGGAACACCAAGACAAGATAAAAGCCCACGAAGCCATTTTAGTTCACAAGTAACCGCAACGAGAGATCGGTATTCAGCTTTGGCCGAGGAACAACAACAGTATGTTGTTTTTTTCGTTTTCCAAGAAATTGGTGAACCACCTAGTTGAACGAACCAACCAGTAATTGAGCGACGAGTAAGGGGACAAGCGGCTCAATCAGAATCACACCATGCATGAAGATACAAATCACTGTGTGTATGAAGAAAAATTCCATTGCTCGGGCTGCCTTTTAGATATTGAACAAAACGAAGTGCGGCCTACCAATGATTCGAACAAGGAGACTGAAGAAACTGAGCCAAGGTATGAACCGAGTAGGATAATTCTGGATGGGTGACTGATAAATACACCAACCTGCCAACAAGTCGTCGGTAAGGATCTGGGTCAGAAAGAGGAGCTCAGCGGACGGGAGCCAAGCAATCCAGCCTCTGAGATGATGGTTAATGCATACTTATGTTGACTCAAGAAAATACCGGAAGGACTACGGGCCACCTCTATCCCTAAAAAATATTTCAAGGGACCAAGGTCTTTCATGTGAAAGCAACTATGTAAGTACCTTTTGTTGGGATCCCTCCTTAATTGGAGAGGTTCAAGAAAATTCTAGAGCTTTCTGGAGAAGTATAAATTTTTCTAGAAAGTTCCGGAGAATCCTAGAGAAGTCTAGAACTCTCTAGAAGTATGTGGAATAGTGTGGAATCCTCTAGAATATTCTAGAGATGTGTGGAACCTTCCGGAAGCTTATGAAAGAGTATGGGAGGATATGGAAGAGAGTGGAAGAGTATAGAGACTCCTAGAGTGTGTGGAGCATTCTAGAGAATCAATCTCCACCCTTAGATAGAAATCATCCCCACCATTCATTGTGAAGGTGGAGTAGTATAAATAGGAGTAGAGGCCTCCATTCATAACTATCCTAGCCAAGAGTGAATCCACTTCTAGAGTGAGAAAGTTAGAGAGCCTCTTTGAGAGAGAAGAGAGATAGCTTGGGAAGACATCATCCTCAAGCTTGAGTGAGCCACCATTGAGTGAGACAATTTTGTAGGGGCGGGCAAGAATCCCGGTCCCGTTGTCCCATTCCGGTATATCCCGAAACCGTACCGGTGTTGTCCCGTTCCGTTTGGGTCTCATTGATTTTGTCCTGCACCGGTCCCGTACCGGTTTAAAACGGGACGGGACCGGGACATTGGAAGGTTATCCCGAACCGTCCCGTTGTCCCGTTTGTAATAACTATATAGATTTTGTAGCATGTGACTAGTGTGTAATGTCAACTCAAAAAATAAATGGTAACATGTTTTTAGTTCTTCAAGCCCAATTTTTAAATTAAAAATAATACCTAACATGAATATTTACTAACATAGATTTTTATCCCACTTTATATATCTACATATGAGTATCTCACAACTAGAACACATGATTTTGAATAAACTAATTCATTTTTGCTTTGTTTTAAATTTAAATTTCAAATTTTGCTAAACCTAACTAAAATCTAATACGTAGTAGCTTTTAGCTTGTGATGAGCATCAATTAACTTTTAAAATGTTAATATTTTGGTGCATGATACTTTAGAAATGCTAATATATATTAATTACAAATGATTATTTTTTGTTAGTTTGGGACGCCTCGAACCGTCCTGAACCGTTCCGAACCATCCCGGTCCCGATTTAAATGGGACAAAGGCTTGTCCCGTACCGTCCCGTCCCGTTATTATTAATTGGGACGGGACCGGGATAACCCTAATCCCGAACCGTCCCGACCCATGCCCACCCCTACAATTTTGTAACATCCTTGTAAATCCTACTATTCTTTTGTATAGTAGAAGAACCTCCATATTGGAGAATTTAAATCGTGTGTTCCCATTGCTACCTTATTTCCTAAGTGCCTATTTTAACTTCACGAAGCGGGAAAGTTCGGAGTTTTTCCCAACACCTTTTGAAGTCGGAAATATCCTGGGAATCATTCTAGCAAGGATCAAATTATCAACGTAAACTAAAACATGAATAACCGAAGATTTCTGGAACAAAGAAAAAAGTGAGTAATCTGAATGAGACAGAGTGAACCCATAAGTTTTCAAGGCTCCGGTCAACTTGGCAAACCAACACCTCGGAGCTTGTTTTATACGCTACAATGATTTTTGCAACCGGCACGCAACATTCTGCTGAGTAGTATGAAAGCCAGGAGGCAGCCTCATGTAAACTTCCTCCGCCAAATCACCGTGCAAAAAGGCGTTATGGACATCCATTTGATGCAGTTCCCAATGTTTCGTAGCCGCAATCGGCCAACAGCAAGTAGAGTACGTACCGTAGTGAGTTTGACGACAGGAGCAAATGTTTCGGTGTAATCAATTCCCTCCATTTGGTGGTTACCACCAAATGAGCCTTGTAACGTTCTATGGCACTGTCGGACCTGCGTTTGATTTTGTACTCATTTGGAGCCCAACGGTTTTTTATGAGGCCACACCGGTGTGAGAGTCCACGTCCCATTGGCTTCGAGAGCGTGGATCTCATCTTGCATGGTCTTGCGCCAATGTGCATGACCCATGGCTTCCTTAAAGGAGGTAGGTTCCTTCTCTGTTTCTAAAGCTGCCAGAAACAAACGATGAGAGTGGGAAAACCGTTCACAAGAAACATACCGATCAATTGGGTAAGAGCTGCGAGTTGTGTTAGAAGAGGAACAAATTATAGTGTTGGTAGCATAGTCCCTGAGCCGAATAGGAGGAATACCTTCCCGTTTTCCCCGACCGTGACGAAGAAGTCAAAGAACCAGAACCCCCCTTTCTGGCGATGAAGGAGTACCCGCTGGGGAAGAAACCTCCTCATGCACAAGCGGCGGTGGAGAATCAGAAGACCGGTGCGGCGTTGTGCATCCCCTGGTCCCGGTTGTGAGTGGGGCGCAGTAGGCATAGACTCATCATCAGGATTGGAAAAGGCAAATGATTCATTACCATCCCATAATAGGGATACTGGAAGAGGAATATATTCTCAGATTGTGCACCAAAGGGGAATATACCTAGTTTATTAATAATAGTTACCATAATTAGGTTTTGCATTATATATGCCTTTAGCTTTCTTATTTCACTTGATTTGGATTGATCCGGTTTCATATATTTGTATTCTATTAATGATTTAAATACTCCGTATGATCTTAAGTGAATTGTCATTGTTTAATTTATCTAAGTCCATTTGGCGTAATTTAATTTATTTTTGTTTGATATAATATGATTGGAAATTCAAGTATTTGATTTGATATAGTACCTAAGTACGTACATAAGTTCAACTATGTTATACGGAGTATTAGAGTATATATCTGGATGCACTAGAAAAGTGGGCTGGCAATCATTTAATAATTTCAAACAATGTAAGCAAAGAGGAGATATATAGTCTTGGACTGTTTTAGTCTCAAACCAGACCCGACCAAATCAAACCACACTTAAATACATCATACCAGTCCAGACTAGACTTAACATACCAGACATGACTTTTGCAGTTATAAAATAAATAGAGACCAGACGTTTGCCAAACCAAACCAGTTCCGACCAGTTTAGACCAGATTAGACTTAAACAGACTACACTAGACCAGACTAGACTTAAATAGACCAGACCAGACCAGCAAATTAAAGTAAAAACATCCGAGTTTTTTCCCGGAATAATGCAACTTAAATAAATAATTCCTAAAATAATGCTGGGTTAAATAATGTTGTATTAGCCCCCGATCAACCAAAAATCACGCCCAGCCAAACAAAGGAATTGAATAATGGGCCCCACATAATAAAAATCTCCTTTATTTTAAACTGTTGTAACATTTGTATTAGTACTCGGATTGTTACAAAAAATATATCAAAATTTATAACTTTTTATTATATTTCAAATGACAACAATATTGACTACAAAAAATAAAAGTACAAATAAAAAAATTTAGCAATTTCAGAAAAACTTCTGTTTTTTAAAAGTATTTTAACTTTTTATTTTAATTCCGATCGTTACAAAAAATATATCAAACTTCATGATTTTTTATTATCTTTCATATGGTATCAATATTGAATATATAAAAATGAAAAATAATTAACATTTTAAAAAAATGTTTTTGAGACGAATCTATAGTTTTTGTTTTCATTAAAGAGGTGAGATGTGTCTAGGTGCTGAAGACTGTGCAATACTGCAATGTTCGTTGAGTTATTACCCATTGAGCCTCTCTTTCACCCCCATCCATAATCCTTCTTTATTGTGAAATCAGTCTGCAACAATTATTTTAACAAATTGTCCAAGTAGGAGTAAGGCGTGAACATAGTAAAAGACATACGGAGTATGTAGTATAACTATGCTTGGAAGAGAATATGATTTATTTAGTCATAAAAAGAGAATAGAAACAATAAATTTGATTTTATATATGAAAGACACTTTTTTAAACTGTCAGATTATTTTTTCATTTTTATATATGCAATATTGGTGTCATGTGAAAGATAATAAAAAAACATGAAGTTTGATATATCTGTTGTAACGATCGGAATTAAAATAAAAAAGTTACAATACTTTAAAAAACAAAAGTTTTTCTGAAATTGCTAATTTTTTTATTTTTATTTTTTATAGTCAATATTGATGTCATATGAAAGATAATAAAAAGTTATAAATTTTGATATATTTTTTGTAACAATCCGAATACAAACAAAAAAGTTACAACAATTTAAAATAAAGAGGAGGGTTTTTATTATGTGGGGCCCATTATTCAATTCCTTTGTTTGGCTGGGCGTGATTTTTGGTTGATCGAATGTCTAAGCCGCTACTTGAAGTGTCGGTTTTGTTAACCATGGTCTGCTACATCATTAATTCATTATTTTGGAAATTATTTTTAACCAAGTAATATTTTGAGAATTATTTATTTAAGTATCATTATTTCGGGAAAAAACTCAAAACATCTCTATTCAACTTGATCCTCCGCAATCATTTAATTAATTCAATTTTAATTTACAATACCTAGCTATAAATGGACTATTATGACTTTATAAAGTGAAAAGTTGAACAATGAAGTGATAACCTTTCGTCACTCCACACCGCATACGGCCATCTAAAAAATGCTTTTTGGTCCTTAGTACTCCGTACTAAATCAAATTGGCAAAATCAATTTACATGGGCTAATTAACTAGAAATATATTTTCAAATAACTTTTGCGTTAGTTTCAGAATTAAATAGCCCATACTTTAAAATATAGGGAAAATGGAAACTAATAATCCAATCTTTTAGCGGTCTTCTTTCAATAATCCCACCTTTTGATTATTCATGAATAATCCAACCTTTGCACCTCATCTTCATTCATTGGTCTCTGACCGGTTGATGACCTGCTATTCCAAGCTATTTTCTTATCTTTGCAAATCATTATACCATAAATTTCATCTTTCACAAAGATAATATTTTGCAAAGATAAGAAAATAACTTGGAATAGTAGGTCATTCACCGACCAAGGACCAATGAATGAAGATGAGGTGCAAAGGTTGGATTATTCATGAATAATCAAAAGGTGGGATTATTGAAAGAAAACCGCTAAAAGATTGGATTATTAGTTTCCATTTTCCCTAAAATATATTGAGTTTTTGTCAAATGCTTTCGCCAAATTTGAAGATTATAGAGTTTGGGGCAAGTAAAAGCAAGCTATACACCATAGGAAAACAGAATTTGAGAAAGGAAGAACACGAGTCTTGTCGAGATGGGCAGATGGCAAAGTGCATGATGAAAGCAAAATGTCTTCCAAAGTATTTATGGGCTGAAGTACGTGTGGACTGGGTCAGGTCCGGACCGCAATTGGGCAGCCTTTAGGTCCAAAAACATCAAGCCCGGTATCGGCTCGCTTCGAACCGGATCCGGTCCGGGCCCGAGATGGGTCGGGTCTTAATTAATTTTTGTCAATTTTTTATTTTTGAATTAATTCCAGCCCCCCAAACCCCCGGCCCAACCCGCAACCCCAAACCGCCCAGCCCCACCCACCTAGCAGCCAGCCCAATGGGGAAAAAAATTAATTGGTGATTGTTAGGCTCGAACCGGTCGGGCCGGTCCACCAAAATAGGAGCCCGATGCCCTCCTCTTTCTTCTACCGGGTCGGGTCCCAGGCCTAGTCCCGGTCCCAGTCAACCGGGCTGGGCCTACACAGCGGCGGACAAGGTCGTATAGCGGGCCGGGTAGGCGCGTCCCAGTCCACCCCTAGGCTGAAACAGTGTACACGACTACCTATATCCTAAACATACAGAAGCCCAACAACAACACACATTGCAAAATATAACATCATTTGGGGCATGGAATGGTTGGAAACCTAAGCTAACCCATTTTAAAGTTTTTTGATGCATCTCGTATGTTCATACTCCATCACAATTCAATGAGGGAATTGGATGATAACAACGTTAAATGCATCTTTGTGGGTTATAGTCTTATATCAAAGGCTATCATTTTTATGATCTAGTTGCTAAAAAACTTATCATTAGCTTCACGTGATACTTTATTTGATGAGAAAAATCCCATGGAATTGGGATAAGATACACGGTTGTCCAGATTTTTTTCAATATAAGGAAATGGAGACACAAAAAACTCATGCTGATGGGCTTTTAACATCTAGTCCGACAAATTTGACTCCAACAAATTCTCGTAGTTCTGTAGGTAGAACATCATCAAATAGATCTTCTAAGCCTCCAAGAAAATGAGGTTCCTTGCTCGAAGTCTATCAAAGAACGGAAAGGAGTTTACTTGCTCAAGTTGAAGAGCCAAATTGCTTTGAAGATGTTGTAGGTTCAAAGGAATGGGTCACTGGAATGGATGTATTTTCTGCAATGGATGCAGAAATACAATCCTTAGAAAGAAATCAAACGAGGGAGTTAGTTGAACTACCTAAAGGCTAGAAGGTGGTTGGTTTGAAATGGGTTTATAAACTCAAACTCAAATTTGACGGTGTTGGCCCGTGGATACATTCAAAAAGAGGGAATTGACTTTGAGGAAACATTTTCCCTAGTAGCTAGATTTGACATTATTAGAACCATTTTTATTATTGATCCCATCACAAGTGGAGCATATATCATTTTGATGTGAAGTACCTTTTTTGAATGGTGTTTTGGATGAGGAAGTGTTTCTAGAGGGTATGAAGTCAAAGGAGAAGAGAACAAATTCTATCGTCTAAAAAAGGCTTTGTACGGGCTTAAGCAAACTCCAAGAGCGTGGTATGAAAGAATCGAAAGACATTTCACAAAAAAAAATGGGTTTGAAGAAGCACAGGTAAACCAACTCTGTATGTAAAGGCAAATGAAGGTGGGGTGTACTAATTGTTTGTCTTTATGTTGATGACTTGGTGTATACTAGTAATACCATTGCCGAATTTAAGTTGATGATTGATGAGTTTGATATGACAGACATGGGATTAATGAGTTAGTTTTTGGGGTTAGATGTGCATCATGTGCATTGGAATTTTTGTTTCTCAACAAAAATATGTGAGGGATATTCTTGAAAGACAAAACTTGCGGGACTGCAATCCGGTGAAGACTCCTATGATTACAAATAAAAAGTTTAGCATCCATGATGAACATTTTACAAGCTACAAGTCTACTGTCGAGGTTATGCCAAGTCCAAGTATGGTGCACTATGGAGCAGCAAAAAGGATTATGCATTACCTAAAGGGAACAAGCACTTATGGGCTTTGGTATAGTGCTGATAATCTGCAAGATTTTTTTTTGGAAGATTTTTTTTAGCAAGAATTAGAAACCTTGATCTTATCTTGATGAATCTTATTCCGAAAAGAAACACAAAAAGTGGGCGGACAATATTTGAGCAAAGCAGGAACCCCTAGGATGCGGTCAAATTGACAAAAAATGGAAAACCAGTTGAGGGAAGCCAATCTTGTCCCACAATGAAGTTCCCAACAGTGAACTGAGTTGCCTCGGACGTGTTGAGGATTCTATAACCGGGCCAACTCACTCTCGCACTCGTGTTCGAACCCGCTCCTCTGTTCTTATACTCTCCATAGTACAAAGTGCTGAGCGCGAACGTCCCATTCCACTCCAACCAACCAGCCGGGTCAATCACGCTTTCGATGTTGGACAACATAAAAACCGTCCTAGAATACTCTTTCCAAGGCCGGCCAAGGTAGCTCTTGATCGTTGACAGGACCGGGATCAGGTCAGCGGCAGCAGCCACTTTTGAGTTCAAGATCGAAATCCCAGTGTTCTGGTTCGGGTCGTCTCTGCCTTGGGCGGTGAAGATGTTCTTCTGGTTAACCATGGGTTTGCGGGCATAGAGGTTGCAATTCTGGAAGACAACAGCGGCATTGCCGAAGATGAAATCGACAGTGCCGTATATGTCGCAGTCTCGGTAGAACTGGCGGAGGGAGTGGACGTAGAGGGTGTCTTGGTATGCAACAAAGCTGCAGTTGAAGAAGGCCGACTGGTCCGAGCCTGTGCGCACTGCCACTGCCTGGTGCTTCTCCGGTCCGGCATAGTTCTCGAAGGTTATGCCCTTTGCTAGGAATCCATTCCCCACCGCAGCTGCAAATAGTTACTCACTATGTTAGACTATGAGAACATATTTGTGTGTATTTGAGGTTTTTTGAAAAGCATGTCTGCAATAAAATTTACTCCATACTGAAGTTATTATAAATACAATGTCATTGTTACTTAAATGTAAACATTGAACATGATTTAATATAATTAAAATTACTACGGAGTAATATACCTACTACTATTCACTTACACTTAGGTGATCACATTTTTTGTAAACAATCTTCTTTTTCTAAATTTTATTACAATTTTATTATTAATAAGAAAGAATTGTTACTTTTATATTTATAATTTAAATAAAAATAGGATTTTTATTAAATTATCCTAAAGGTAAACTAGAATATAAACATTCATAATTTATTTAGGCTTGTTTTATTCTTGTTGAAGCTAATTTTCTCTTTTATTTAAATTTAACTCTACATATATGGATGGAGTAAAATATATTCTTAGGAAAAATGGAATCATAAATTAGTACCAATTCATGACAGGTACTAATATGACTCGGTTAGTGTCTATGAGGCGGCATGGGCCGCAGGGCTGTCATGCATGACCATATAATATGAACATCCTCCCATCTAATTGTATGGTTAGTGTTAGGGGTCCTTATGGATGAGGTGTCATCCTTTTTTTTTAAATATAAAATTCTTTAAATAAGATTAAAACATACACATACAACACACAAAAATAATAATCATTGTAAATTTTTAAAGTAAAAGTTATTCACTCCTAATTAGAGAAAATTTACATTTTTTAACAGATTTCAAAATAAAATATACGTAGTACTACATAATTATTCTTATTTGTACACTATATTAATTTTAATCTCTGGAACCCTTCCTTTTTCTTTTTGTTACTAGTATTTAAAAGGATAAATCCACCGCTTGTTGGAGTTTATTTTCGCATCTTAGATTCTTTCACTCAAATGAGAAAACAAACAAATAAAGACAAATGCACAGCTCTATTTTCTGTGCTATGTTAATACAGTAATACGGTCAAAACTCATATAGGTCCTGTTTGTATTTCAGCGGGTTGGAAACAATCCGCTACAAAATGTTGCGTTTTGCTTTGACAAAAACGGCGGTTTGGAGGTAAAATCGCTGCTACCCAAACATACCCATAGTCATATGGAGTATGGACTAGGGTTGGACTCGGGCCGGGCGGCCCGAACCGGCCCGGCTGGGCCCGGTCACTGTTTGAACCGGCCCGGCCCGGTGGCTACCGGTTCCGGGCTTGGGCCTTCATTTTGGTGAACCGGCCCGGCCGGTTCGGGCCCGGTCCGGGCCGGATTTTTTTTTTTTTGAATTTTTTTAAGTTTTTGGATTGGATTGGGTATTTTGGGCCATTTGAGGTGGTTTGGGGTTGAGGGGGAGGGTAGGGGGTTGATTAGGAAAACCCAAAAAAAAAATTATATAGAACCGAACCGGGCCCGGCCCGAACCGGACCCGGGGTTACCCGGGCCGGTTCCGGGCCTCCCTTACCTTGAACCGAGGCCCGGCTGGTTCAAGGCCCGAACCGGCCTCGGCCCGGAACCGGTCCACCCCTAATATGGACAGGGCCGGTCCTAGGGGTGCAACAAGGGCGACCGCTATAGGCCCAACAAAATAGCAAGAAAAAATAGGCCCAACAATATTTCTTTATATGCAGTGTGACTAGACTTCTTTTTTTAATTTTTAAACTCAATTAATTATGCCAAAGGTTTAAGTTTTAAAATAAACATAAAGAGGCACGTCTGGCTTAATTGTCTTCACATCTTTATGCTTTATAATCCTTTTAATTACAATATTACCAAGTTACGTTAAGCCTCCCAATTCTAAAATTCTCAATTGACAAAACCCATCCAAATTGATTTGTTGTTTCCCAAATCAACAAGATTAAAGAGCGCTGCAAAGTGGTGAGTGTCTCAACGGTTTGTTAAGAACCCAATCAACTGAGGAGGCCAAACGACGATCGGTGACCAAAAAACTTCTTTTAAATCTTTAAACAATCCAATAATGACCAAGAAACCATTCTTGATAAAATGGGTGAATCAGGTTGGGATAAAGAGAGAAAGAGGAGAAGGTTAGAAAAGGTAGGCTTAAGTTAGAAGGGGTCAATGGAAAAATTTGTTTTTGTTAAGAAATTGAATTTTGAAAATTTCGCAAGAAATGTTTTTAACTAATGTTGTTCAAAGTTGAAGATTTTAATGAATTATCTGTGATCGAATATGTCTCAAGAAAGACTTAATGGGTTAGCAATTTTAAGTATTGAACATGAGATATTGAAAAAAGCTGATTATGAAGCAATTATTGATGATTTTGCTTCAAAATGTTCTGCGAGAGAGATCTTTACGTAATGTTTTTCTTTTATGTTATATTTGTGTTGTTACTTTTCTCCAAATATTTTTTTTTTATTTTATGACCTTCATTAGATAATTGTATTATAATTATTATTTTAAATAAGTATAGTTTATTGTTTGTCTTGAATATAAGCCCAAAACATTATCTCGTCCATAGGCCCGAAAATAGACAGGACCGGCCCTGCATATGGAGTACTTCTTTGTCAAGATAATTTTAGTACTAGAACAGAATCTGGATCGGAAGTGAAATTTGTGTTGTAATGCAACATTTAAAGTAAAGTTATGAGGTAATTTGAGTTTGCACCCTAAATTATAGTCTAAATTGGACTTTGCATCTCGTTTTTAAAAATCTTTTTTGCACCACAACCCCGTTTGAAAAGACAAAAAATGCCCCTTCATTAACAATTTTGTTGACCTTCAACATATTCCTGATTGAGACATTTTTGTCATTTCATATGGGGTTAGGGCAAAAACAACGATTTTTAAAATTGGGATGCAAAGTCCAATTTAGGGGGTGTTTGGAACTAATTCTGATTCTGCTCCTTTCAGAAATTGGTCACCCCCAACTTCTAAAAAAACTGATTCTAGGAGTAAATTAGAACACCAGAATCACTTCTGCACTTTCACTCAAACACTCCAGCTTCTGCTTCTGCTCCCTGAAGGAGCAGAAACAGTTTTAAGAATCAGATCCAAATACCCCCTTAGACTATAATATGGAATGCAAACTCAAATTACCCCTAAAGTTATACTACGTATATACAAGAAGTCTATAGTTTTATTTTATTCCCAACTAAAGCTTTAAATATATGAATCTATCATATTGCCATATATAAAAGGATTCAATTTTGAATTACATTAGGTTGAAACTAAAAGTGATATTGTTAGACTTACCGTGATAGGAAAAATGGAAAATAGAAAACTTTTAGAAGAAATTGATTCGTCATGGCTTTACCGGGTCGGAGCTTGCTACTTGTACACATTATTTGTACAATTTTTGTGTACACACGCCTAGTTGTCTGTGGGTACATACAACTTCTGAACAAACCGCCTGTGTACACGGGCAATTAGGGAGTACAACAAATGTGTACAAATAAAGTGTACAAACACCTTTCTCCTTACCGGGTCACCCGCTATGTATACCCTTTGTGCAAATCAACTCATGGCTCGTACTACCCAGCATGTCACATGCTCATCAGTTAGGGGGTGTTTGGAACTGATTCTGCTTCTGCTTCTTTTTTAAAAGCAGAAGCAGAATCAGAATCAGTTTCCAGAAGCTGGTACCTCTCAGCTTCTAAAAAAACTGATTCTGAGAGTAAATTAGAGCTCCAGAAGTGCTTCTGGAATTTCACCCAAACACTCCAGCTTCTGCTTCTGCTCCCTGAATGAGCAGAATCAGTTTTGAGAATTAGATCCAAACACCCCTTAATTCCATTGAAACGGTCTATTTAATGAAACGGGTAGTAGTAGGTAACCCCTACGTACTCCGCATTTGCTAAGGGACACATTTATTTGCATCCATGTCCGGCCTACCGTTCAGAAGTTAAAAATAGCTAGATTTGGAGACAGACAAGATTTTGTTGGTTTAGAATAAGTCTTTTCACTTAATACACATAAGAAAATATTCACTTGGTGTTACTACATACCATGTACCGAGTATGTTTTTACTTAGACTTAAATTTTCTAGTCTAATCTATTCGGATTTAATAAGTTTAAATCTTGTATGGTGTAGTTTGGTAGACGGCTCGTCTATATAGGGCCGAACCTTTATGAGGCAAAGAGGTCATTGCCTCAGGCCCCACAAATTACTAGCCACCCTTATATATGTGTGTATACTACATGTGTAAATATGGAGTATGCCTCAAGAACTTCAAGCAGTGACCCATTACTGGCAAATAGCAAGTCTTTTGCTGGCATTACTGATTTTTTTATTCATGTCAAATAAATGACTCATCTCACCTTTGTAAGTTATTTGTCTAAATTTCAAAGTAATTGATAAAAGTTGAATATGTAAATTATAAAGTAAAAGATCAAAATAATTTACAATGACGGGGGAATATGAACGGGAACCTTTACCTCATATTGAAGGTAATATATATGTAGTATGTAGTAATAAACTGCGAAATATGTGTCTTTAAATAGACGGTTTGACATTTACTTTTTTTATACTCCGTACTACGTAATAAATTGTTTATATTTACTCCGTAATATTAATTTTTAATGGAACCTAAGGGCCCTTTTATAAAGTTTGACTCGGACCAAAAATATGTTAGGAACGGCCCTGCGTCTATAACTCTTGAAGCATGGTTTGATGGGGTCTTTAAAGACTGATTTATTTGGGACTAAAACAAGTTCAAATAAAAACATTTCATTTATGAAATAATTTGAATCGAATCATCCGTGCTTTATACTTTCACCAAGCTTGACGTTTCAGTTATCACATAAAGAGGCATCAAATATTCAATTTATGAAGGATGAGTAAGCAAGCACTTGAAAAATTAGTTTTTTTATACGTAGTACCATATAAGTATCCAACCATGATTGCTACGGAGTATTAAGAATTTAAGCATGTGAGATTAGTATGATATCATTTTCTCTCCTTAAACCTTACCTCAAACAGTGAACAAAATCACGAATGCACTATTATAGCCTTTTTTAGCACGTGCAAAATCACTTTCAGGATGGTGACAAAATTGACACAAGAACCAATTTACACATATCGCAGCATATTTTTTGTTTGGTGTCACGCTCTTTGACTTTAACACTTTAATTATTTGTGATGTTCATATATATACGTCAACTGCATGATTGAGATGCATGTTAGGGGCAGAATTAGGGGAGGGCAACATCCCAAATTTAAAAAATGCTTTAATTTTTGAAGTAAAAAATTTCGTGTAATTTTATTTCCAAAAATATTTTTCGTCCTAATCCAATGCCCTGACTCCGCCCCGTGATGTTCTTATTATATCCCTTTACAATTACTCCTATAATACACGACCCAATAAAACCCCTTTATATCCGTTATATGATGATGTATGGTTTAAGAAGTGATGATATACAAGCTAAGTAGCTCTAAATCTCGATTTTAATGCACCAGATGACCAAGTCCCTTGTCAGTTGTCACATACTCCATCCATCCCACTTGAATATTACACATTCCATTTTGAGACATCTCATTTTTAGCAACTCATTTTACATTAATTGTCTTAACCACCTTTCACTATCCATCCACTTTTTTTTTATATGAATATAACATTAGCTAACCCCGTAGGTCAAATGGTATGAAAGACATTACTCTTCTATTAATTGATCTCCTAAAACACCGTTTCAAAAATAACGTCAAGATTTAACCGGAGGGAGTACTTTGTATAAACTTCACACTTTAGGTGATATGACACGGAGTATATAAACACACGTTAGATGATATGACTTATATAGGTGATATGACACGGAGTATATAAACACACGTTAGGTGATATGACTTATATAGAACTAAAAATAAACAAAGTGCACATCTAGGATTATCATTTTTTCTTCCTAAGATAAGACTTATTCACTTCTAATTTTATACTTTTAATATGATTAAATAAGTATTTTTTCATGAATAATACATGTAGTTTTATTTGTCCATTTTGTCTAAGTTTGAATATTATTTAGAGCAATTTTTAAAATTTTGTGTAATGACTTAATGATATCATCATGCGCATAATTTTGTGAAAAATATAAATTTAGTTGGTTTCGAATAAAAAAGGTTTTTTTTTTGGACTAGAATAAAAAAGGTTTTGAATACTCCGTACATGCTTATACTTGGATATCTCGCCAGATTCAATTGTACTCTTGTTTAACTATAACACTTAAATGTATTACCTCTAAATAACTATTTTTTTAATTGAAAGGTTAAAGGGTCAAATAGGTCAAATGGAATTGAAATAAAAAAATGTGTAATTCCTAACCGACAAAAAAACGGTTCAAATTTCTAGATCAAATGGAATTGAAATAAATGAGATTTCACTAAATGAGATTAGACTTCGATAAAACAGATAAAACAAATATCTAGCACACTAGATTATATTAGGAGCCCGTTTGGAGAACTCTGTTTTCGGCTTATCAGGCTTATCAGCCAGCTTTTTCACCAAACACGTAACTTTTACTTTCGCGCGCTGAATTGTGTAATAAGCCGAAAAAGTAAGGTTGGAGTTACTTTTCTGGCTGTATTGGCTGAAGTTACTGTAGAGGACCATTTTAGCTATTTTTAAATATAAATTTTTCTTTAATTTATTAATAAAATATATTTTTAAAATATTTTTTTCTTAAATCAGCAGAATCAGCCAAAACAGCCACTCCAGCCAGAATATCATAAATTTCAGCAGAATCAGCCAAAACAGCCGATTTTGGTTCTACCAAATGGGCTCTAGATTTAACTAGATTTAAATTGAGCAAATCAAATAAATAAAAAAATACTCGTAAGTCCAATTAAAAACAAGGAGTAATTTTTTTCTTCTTTTAGTGTTTGATAAACTTTTATGTTAGGGATCGTGCATTCAACTCATTTTCACTCACTTTTATTTAAATGAAAAAAGGTTAAGCAAAAAAGATTACCGACGGTGGCTGAACGGAAAGTAGTCCAGCCGTCGACGACGCTCCGGTTTCCTTTGATGACCGTCTTTCCGATCCCATCTCCGAGGAACATTATATTAGTCTTCTTCCTTTCCACCTCAACATTCTCGAAGTAACCCCCTGCTTTAATGTATATTACGAACCTCGTCGCGCTCGAATTCGGCGCTGCGCTTAACGCCTCATTAATCGTCTTGAAATTTCCGGTCCCGTCCTTAGCGACGGTCAAATTAGCTGCCGGAGCACTGCCCACCGGCGCTTGAAGCAACGACCTGTCTCTCCGGGTCAACCACCCCGGGAAACCCCCCTTGACTTGTCCGTACTCCGGGAACGCTTCCTTTTCCGGCGCCGACTTCCGCTTCTTCTTCCTTATTTTCTTGAGCATCGCGAGGGAGTTGCTGACGTGGCGGGCGATTTCACGGAGTCTCTTCTCGATGATACGGCGGACGTTTCTTTTGCTGTAGGCGAAGCCGTCGAGACACGTGGCCTGGTTGGTCATGGCGGCGCTAAAGAGCGTCTGCAAGTCGGTGAAGTGTTTTGATGAAGCGGCGTCGTTTTTGACGAGATCGGATATGGCCTTTTTTAGCTCTTCCCGAGTGCCGGATAGTAATTCCAGGCAATCGTCCAGGGCCCGCTTCTCCAGGATGCCCAATTGAGGCAGCTGATATCCACACATGATAAATTCGGATATGTTTAGGTAGATTTCTCAAAATTTGATTAAACAGGTTTTGCAATTTTGAAATAGGATGGTTATATTTTTCAAAAATCATATAGATACCCCAAATTGTACACATCCTCCCTAGTTACCTGTGCACACAAGCATTTCGTTTGAAAAAAAGTAGGATTTTCTATCCAAATGCCTGTTTACACAAGCTGTGTACAAATTGAGGTACAAATTGGGGTACACCAAGAATGGTTGTATGTTTTTTCCCACAATTTAGATCTTTGATCGGGCGGTTCAGGGGACACCAACTAATTTTAATTTTCGGTCCACTAGATCGATTATTCCTCTAATTATGTAACACCTAGTGTTCAGACGCTTATTAATTAGATCGACTAGGCCAAATTTTAAAGAATTTTGCTTCGTATACACACCAGGTTACACATTGGCTTGGGTTTAGAAAGGGATGTATCTTTGATCCCCAAATGTGTGTGCCCACACAATTCATATTTTGGGCTCACAAACTATTCGCTTTACTAAAATCCAAGCGTAATTGTTTGTGTACAGATAATTACACTTGGATGTGTAAGACAGTGTGTAACCCAGTGTGTACATGCATCAAAACTCAATTTTAAAACAATGGTTGGAAGTCTCATACTCCATATAAAATTGGAAGATTTTCCAAAATATAATTGTTATGTTTTTCTTCTCGAAATAGGAGTTACATTGCAGTATTTACTGTCATATTCTCGTTATTACTGCCGAATAATTGCAGTAGAAGACATTCAACATGACAATATCCACGGTCATTAATGACTCATATTTCAATTATGATAATAGTAATGATTCCTATTTAAAAAATAAAACCATAATTGTGGATATTGTCCTTTCTATCTAGGAGTAGTGAGACTTCCTCTACCAAATTGACTCAAAAGGGGGCTATGTGTTTGATAAATCTTAAACATACCTTCTTCATAATGTTGGAGCAATTGGTGGCGGAGGCTTGGACCTCAGACATGGTGACATTGACGGTGGCGGCGATGATTTCCGGGATGGTTCTGTTGTGGAGGTTGGGCAGGGCTTTGGTCAAGGTGGAGCTGCAGAGGTCTGGGTACAATGTGCCTTCGCATGCTGAGTGGGCGGCTTGGAGGTGAAGGTTCTGAGTGGTCTTCTCCACTAAGGTTGTCGCCGACAATAATGTTGGGAGAAAGACCAGAAGGAAAGAACCTAAGAGCGTTGCTTTCTGCCTGAGGTTATGCATCTTTTTTTGCTTCGTTGACATTTAACTCATTGCCAAGCATCCGGGGAGGAAGAAAAGAGGAAGGAACGGTTTTATTTATAGTCCCATAGTTTCTAATTTCCACTATTTCTGCCATTAAGGTTCCACCCATTTGCCGGTAGATTGGACTCGGATTTCATAAATGCCAACCTATCTTACTGTAAAGCAGTACAAGTTGCACGCGTTTACTGGTTGGCTCTCAATGTAACGAAATTAGAAAAGAGAAAAATACGGAGTACAAACTAAAATAAGGCTAAAAGGTTAAATAAGGTCACATTTTCGTACCTTAAATTCTAAAAACCTTCAATTCTCCCCCTTGAACTCAACAAAAAAGTCCAAATCTCATTTTTTGCAGGGGAAAGGGCGTGAAGTAGAAGTTTCATATCAAACTCGTTTAACAATAATATTGGATGTAACCCGTCTTCTTTTGAAACAAGATTTGCCATTTCATGGTCATGATGAGTCTTCAAATTCTTTGAATAAAGACAATGTTTGGTTAATGACTCAATTAGAGGATCGACCCATCTAACTCATCCATGGATGAACGTCTAAGCCCAACAAAGGTATCGGGTGCAGATGAACGTCTCCATGGATCAACAACGGTTATCCTTACATCCCTCCCAGAAGCCTCAGCCAAAGGCATTCTGGCCCAAGGCTAGCCAAACTTACTCCTACGCTAACGACCATAAGGCGCATGACATCTCTCCCTTGGCGGCATCCCCAAGAATCGATCCAAGGTTTACGGGGACGCTCGTCTCCAAGGATTGGGCGGGAAATCAAGATTCTGGCGGGAAGCGTATTTAATGCTGGAGATCTGGTGGTTCAGGCTCAGTCATCCACAGCCCTCCACATCAGCATATTCAACTGCCCCTTGGCAGTGTAAATAGTACTCACTCCGTCCCCTTTATATTGTCCCGTTGTACCTTTTCGGGAAGTCCCACTAAAATTGTCTCATACCATATTTGGTAAAGTTTGTGTGGATCTAAATCATTCTTACTTTATTCTTACTTTATCAATCAATATCCACTACACAAACCCACTTTTCTTAATAACTGTGTCACCTTCTTCCATCCCAATATAAAAGGGACGGAGGTAGTAGCATTTATTTCAATGTAAAGGGTTGCCAACTTATCCGCTTTAACATTCTAGCATTCTAGTAGCTCTTAGCAGTGTTCGCAGCTCTTCTGTTGAGTAGTCAGACAAACGGCCACTGGCCAATAACATTAGTGCAGTGTAACGAGGCTTTATTATCACTTTATAATACTCGGCCCACTATTGCATACATCTCTAAGCTCGTCTTACTTGTTATATCCATATATTCACATACACTCACCGCTCGAAGCCCTTAGGTTATGTGTTGGGTCTACGGGTTAAAGGGAGTAAACATCAACAGACAAATTTCTTGGATTAATTCAATGGTATTCCCAACGAAGTAAAGTTGTTGCCAAAAAATGAATGAGAATGCTTTTGGAAATAATTTAATGACATCTCCAAAAATCCAAAAGGAGATAACTTCTGCTTGTTCAGTAGAGGTCAACAAAATTATTCTTGAAGACATAGAGAATAAAGTTTTTGCTCTTATGTTAATGAATCTAGGAACCTCTCAATCAAGGAGTAAATGGGAATTTGAGATATGTTAACAAATTTGGATGTCATTGAAAGTTTTTTTACTATAGTGCATATCAATGACACTTTAGCTCTTAAATTCGAAGTTCATATGTTTTGTGGGCACCCGCTCAAAAGAAGTTCTGGCCGCTTGTGATCATCCCCAGGGCAAGTTGCCATGCCGCCGCCTTACGGGATGGTGACACATCCATCGTGGCTTGAGACACATTCGGAATTGAAAGTGACTTCGGCATAGTTGTCACTCCGTCAATGACTGGTTTTTCATCCACTTCACTGTCTAATTTGTGATTCTTACCGTTGAAAAAGTGTAATAAAAGCACAAAATCATCATTCATAGTGACATAAATACAACCATTGCAGCAAAATCAAAACCCAACAACACGGCCCCAATCCCATCGGCAATACCACTGTCTCGTGGTGTAGTGTACGTTAGTGCTGTTGGTAAGCAAAACCTATCATTCTAAGATCTCGTTTTATGCATTAGTTTCAATCTTATTACTAGTTCTAGTTTCCAAAATATAAACATAAACTTTTAATTTATATGCACATTTAAGATGTTTTCTTTTGGACTAAAATTTGCTGGTCTAATCTGTTTGAGTCTGGTTTGGTAAATGTCTAGCCGCTGTGTATTTTATAACTATGAAAGTCTGGTCTAGTATGCTTAAGTCTGATCTGGTCTAAAGCTGAAAACACTCCAAAAGAAAACATCATTGCCAATGAACCCTAAAGATGTTATCGGCCTAACTATATGCTCGTTTATTTTCAAGGAGAAGTTAGATGTATTTCCAAAATCATATGGCAGAAAACAAAAATACCTTCAATGTTTTGTTATCATTCAAACAAAATAAATTGTAAATTTGTAACAAACATGTTCTTGAATTACATATTAGAGACTGTATATACCATTTAACTATATTAGAGAACATATAGATCTCCCAATTGTTTGAATATGAAGGTATATTTAATGTAAATTCACATTTTTTAATTGTAATGAAAGAAAGTTCAGAGGTATTTTATTGTCCCATGTATTAAGATTCACGATGGCGGAGCAGCAACGGAGGCTGCAGCGCCACCGGAGGCAGCGAATTCAAGGATACTCTGAGCCATCTCCACATGCGACGCAAGAGCATCACGGTGGTTGATTGCCATGGTGGCGTGGACGTCGGCCTTTGCCTCCTTCCCGTCGGTGTGCAGCTTGGCGAGGCTCTTCCGGCAGGCGGTGAGGTCGAGGGTGGAGGCTTTAAGGAACTTCATTGCGTCGGGGTACGCTTTGTTGGCAACGGAGTCGACAGCTTCTTCTATCAAATCGACGGCCGGGATGTAATGATCTTTGCACTCGGAGAGTCCCTGCTGGGTGGCGGGTGACAAATCCTCGGTGGCGCCGCTGGAGAGCTTCATCGACACCGCTTCCACCACCGTGACCGCCTCTTTCTCGATCTTCTTGAGCGCGAAGAAGGCTATGCTGTTTAGATCAGATTTGTTAATGCCGGATAGCTCAGCATCGTTCTCGTTGTCTTGCAGCCAAACCACACAGCTCTTCCCAGCTTTAGCGTAGTCGCATGCCTGGGAAATGAGATTGGGGTCCACCTGTGCTCCAGCATCCGAAAGTTGCAAGAGAACATTGAAGGTTAGGGACAAGATAGGAAGGAGGAAACAGAAAAATCTGGCTGCCATTTTTTTCTTCTTTCTCAATTCTCAATTATGGTGTGGGAGGTGAAAATTAAAATAAATGCTGGAATTGTAATGGAAATGAGAAATGCAGGTAATTTAAGTGCAAATGGAGGGTCAGGACAAAGGTGAATCCCAAGCCTCTCCTTAGTAGAAAAATGTGCATCAACATACAATTTAACTTTCTTTTATTTCACCTTAACATTTAACATCATGTATTTTATTTTATTTCACTAAATATTTCATACAATAGCTAGCAAGTTATACATAATTCATGTTATATAGGAACAATTACAATTATATTTATATTCGTGGGACTTCGACACACTCAAGCAATGAGTTAGGGGAACTTCTGAATAAAGTCATATATGTGCAGACTAATATCTTCTGGTTTTTCCTCGTTGCAAAAGTGTGCCACCCCTTCCATTATAACCACCTCCTGCAGAAATGGAACGTCTCGTTTGAACCCACCATTGTGGATGTAGTCCTTCACACCAGGAGTGTTATAGGTGACGTCAAGATCTCCGACCACAAATTTAACAGGAACCTTTATCTGTACCCCTGTCCATGGTGCCATCAGCTCCCAATTTCTGCATCCATTAGTTTAAAAACAATAGAACATTACATCTGGGATAAGCAGTGGTTTATCATCTTTTATTCCACAAAACAGAACACTTTTGTCCAAAAAACATGTATGATCAAACGAGGGCCATTCTCATGTCATTTGCCAACAAAATAAACCAATGCTGTGAATATAATCTGGGTTTATATTACCATTTCTGCTCAATTTGAGATGAAATTTATCAATCCCGAAAAATAATTCACATGTAGCCTTGTTTGGATGAAGAGCTAAAATTGACTGAATTTAAAACTAATCAATTGATTTGAAACACTACTATTGTAGCATTTGTCAATTCAATCTCTTTAATTTACCGTGAATTTCAACTTTATTATCCCATTATTCAAAATTTCTTTTGTTTCTATTAAAATACTTTTTACAATAATTTTCCATTTTTGAGTCTTCATTTCAAATATGTAGTTATACTAGTCTACATCTAGTTGGCATTATAGCTAGTCTGCATATTCAAAAATCCCGTATATTGAGAAATGACCTTTACCAAGCGGGCTGAAAGACAAATGAATCAATTGATACATCTATCACTTGTTATCTAAAGTTTCATCCTAAAAGTGCAACCTACTTTATCACTTCACAATTTACAACCGGAACCAGACATTAAATAACCTTTGAGTATATGGTTAGTTAACTTTTTATGTTAAGAGAGAAGGCTAATGAAAGTAAAACTCACAAGTCAAGTGCTCTATAGTAGTTTAATCCACCAGTGAAGCCAGTGTGGTCAAACTTGCTCACATAATAGTCCACATCTTCTTCTGATAACCAAGAAGGCATTTGTATGGGTTCATCAGGTGGTCCCCCAAACCCTACACTTTTAGGTACTATAGGCAGACTTGGATCACGATTTGATAAGAATTTCCTAATTATTCTATCAGTACCAGCACGAACGAATTCCTCCTCTGCTTCTCCAGGTTCCTACAAATGCATAACAATGGAAAAGGGAAATAGCTTGAAATCCTTTCAGCAATTGATATATGAAGATGTTAAATCAGCTTCAAATTTTCGAATAGAGCCTACTATTGGATCATAAGATTATTATTACAGAGAGTCATGCTTGAAAGTTCGAATCCATAGTCCATACCTCCAGGCTCCAGGAACATAAATTTAAAGCATAGAAATCAATAATCGCTGTTTACAGCTTTTGCAGAAGTACCTGATATCTGCAAATATAGTAATCATCGCCAAACATTGAGCGCATTCTTTCGACCGGCTTGAGCTTAGGGTTCCTCGGACTGAAAGCAACGCTCAAATTGACGAGTGCCTTGATTCTATCAGGGCGAAGCAAGCAGAAGTGCCAGGCGGTGGAGGCACCCCAGTCATGGCCGACAAGGAAGACCTTGTCGAGGCCTAACGAGTCGAGCAGGGCGACTAGGTCGCCGACAATGTGGAAAACGGTGTAGCTGGAAGCGGAAGACGGCGCGTCAGTGCCTCCGTAGCCGCGAAGGTCGGGGGCTATAGCGCGGTAGCCCTTGGCGGAGAGGGAGAGCAGCTGGTGGCGCCAAGTGTACCAGAGCTCCGGGAAGCCATGGAGGAATAGGATAGCCGGACCCTGGCCTATTTCGGCTACGTGCATATTGATTCCGTTTACGCGTATCTGCTTGTGCTCTATGTTCTCCATGTGTGTTAGCTTTGGAATCTAACGATAACTTGTGCAGCTCAATGGGTTTTAATGTTTTATAGTGATTATGCACATTAATCGGAGCAAAAATTGAAAATAATAATTTCAACTATTGTCAGTTCGTTAACAATAATTTTAATTATTGATTATTTTTGTATAATTTTAATTATATGGATCATCCGTCAATAATAATCCATTGTCACATATTACATGTTATAACAAGTGAATTTTAAATAGAAATTAAGCTAAAAATTAAAAGTTGGGATTATTTATAGAAATTATTTGCTATATCTTTTCTCATTCACTTTAGAAACTATAGGAATTTATTTATTGTCGGTCACGTCGAACCATTATTGGTGAAAGGTCCCTAAAGTTGCGATTATTCTAAAATAATCGATAGTTGAGATTATTATGAGCGACTGTCATTAGTTGAGATTATTACTATCAATTTTTTAAAAGTAAAATAGATGGGTGATTGAGGCTGTTAAGCTAAACGGTCAATTTGATAAGAGGAATCTGAGTGGGACAAATATTTTATTACAGTATAAAATAAGCCTTGATACAAAGATCATATAAGATCATTACAGAATTCAATAGTTATTTGGGTGAACAATCTAATTTAATACTCTTTCATCAAAACATGTAAAATTGTGAATTAATTAGAATGAATATGATTTTAATTTTCAATGTCGCTTTGGGATTGGGGTTGAAGGTTTATTTTACGTCAATGATGTTACCTCATGAAAGTTTATAATCTTTTTCATAACACTGCAATAATTGACTTAATCTGCTTTTAAATATGTTCTTTTTATACAGAGAAACACGCTTTAAAACGATAGAGATGTATGGGAGTATTCTAATTCTAAAAGGCGCTAGGCGCTAGTCGGGCGCCAGCCCAGCGCCTAGCACCTAGACGGCTAGGCGGGCGCCTAGGTGGGAACTAGTCGGAGACATAGAAATTGTATTTTTATCTATATGTTTGCATAAATATGATAAGTAATACTGTATTTTTGTGTGTATAAAATACATATATACATATACATTAACAAACATGAATGATAGAATTATCACATTTAATCATACATAGTATATGATAACTAATCACTTAACTTCATTATGTTATAAATATATACTTCCTCCGTTCTTTTTTAGTTGTAACATTCCTTTTTTCACGTTTGCCAACGTACAACTTTGACCGTTATTATATTTAATTATGTATTAGTAAAAAAATAGTTAAAATTCAGATTATGAAACTTAATAATGAGACGAATTCAACCGTATGTTTTCAAAAAAAATCACATTAATTAATAAATAGAATGTAGTCAAAGTAGAGAACATGAATAGTGTATAAATTTCAATGTTGCAACTAATGCGATACGGAGGATAATATAATGATAAAATTTAGGTATATATACAAACATATATAGTTTTATCTTAATTTACAAATTCATTTCTTTATATCCATGGCTAAAGTTGAAGTACATATATTACTTAGAAAATTTAAATTAAACAATAAAGTAATGTTCGGCGAATCTAGACGGCCTAGGCGGCCGATTAGGCGCTCTAGGCGGGCAATTAGGCGCCATAGGCGGCCGACTAATTCACCTAGACGACAAACAAATTAGTCGGAGCGCCTAGATGAAAACAGGGGCGCCCAACCACCGCCTAGCGCCTAGGCGGGGACTAGTCGGGCGCCTAGAACGATTTTTAGAACAGATATATTGCCCATTCAGAGAAATACTTTTCATTTCAAAACTCACAAAAAACTAAATAAATACGTGTTTCATAAAAGACGGGCTCAAGTAAGGATGGCAATGGGGGTGGGGACCCGTGGGGAACCGCCCCGCGGGGGGAGGTTGGGGCGGGGCTTGGGGCGGGGTGGGGACGGGGATGGGTGAGATATTTTTACGCCGTTAAAATATGGGGCGGGGGATGGGTATTGCTACACCCGCCCCGTCCCCGCCCCGTCCCCGTTATAAATATATACTTAAACATATATATCCACATATATATAAATAATGTACACACATATTAAATTAAATTATATGTAGTATATAACAAATGCATATACATATAGACATACATAATTGTATACGGTTTAATCATGATTAATGAATTAATACATATTATACTAGAATAATAATAATAAGGCTAGTAATGATTAAAAATATTTATCATAAATGTTATATGAGTTTTAAGAGTGAAAAAGTGAGTAAATAAACACACACACATTTATATGTAATATAATACTACGTATGAAGTATGTAATTAATTGTATAATAAATGTTGAGAATTTTGAAACAACGTACATGATGATAATATGTTTACCTATATTTTTACTTTAATTGTCTTCAATTCACAAAACTTATTCAAAATGAAGAATTATTAAAATTGGTGGTATTAACTTTTAACAAACACAATACTGCAGTGTTGCGTGTGTGTATCATATATTACTGTGTGCGCGTAGATATATATATGTTTAGGATCAAATAACAACGCTTAACGTGAGAACGTGCGAACACCACATTTACACCCAATGTGAAACACAATGGGCTTGCACAATGAACTTTTTCGTATCTAGCATGATTTTTTCAAAAGTGACACCGTGATTATTTATATTAGCTTGTATTGAGCAAAGTCCAAATGTGCACTAGAATGGCTCTATTGTGTAGCACATTGGATTAAATGTGAGTGTTCCCACGTTAAACATCATTCTCATTGAAATCGCACTACACATATTTATAATAAGAGATTAAAAGTATATGCAAATACGATAAATTAAATTTATATGGGGACACCCGTGGGCACCCGTGGGGGACAACGGGGTGGGGCGGGGATGGGGCGAGTCCGGGAGTAACGGGGATGGGGCGGGGATGGGGGGAACTTTTTAGACATGGGGCGGGGATGGGGGAGTGTACCCCCGCCCCAAACCCGCCCCATTGCCATCCCTAGGCTCAAGCAAATAAATGGTTGAGATTATACAAAAATCGGTATACTGCACTTATCGTACAAAAAAATACCGGAAAATGCCGAAATATTGGTATACCCTCATTTTCGGTACGGTATCATACCGTACCGATCTATTTTGGTACGGTAACGGTAAATGTTTTTAAATACCGCGGTATGCCGGTATAATACCGTACTGACTCGCTACTCAACAATTACTTTTAATTCTAATACGGAGTATATTGTAAAAATCCGTTACAATTTTGAAGCCCAAAATTAATACTTAAGTTGGTTACAAATACAAAAATACCAAAATAAAGGCCCAATTTCTCAAACCCATTATAACCTTATAGGCTTCTACTACACTAACTTTAATGACTAATGAGTAATGTACAAATGTCAATAAACAAGTTCATCTTAATTGTTCCAATAGCTTGCAAGTCGTGATGGCTGCAGGCCGCTAAGTAGCTGACGAGTCGAGGCACACAACTTTGTCCGAAAGTCTTATTCAATTTTTAAAAAATTATAAAAATGACTAAATACACAATATCATATTAGAACTGAATGATTTTATATACATGCTGTTTGAATAGTTGTATTTATTTTTGTTAGAGATCACTATAGATTTAATTATATCTATATTGTTCAAGTTATTCTAGGAGAATGTGTTACTTTTTAATATGTGGCATGTTGAACTGCTTAAATATACTAATAATAATTATTGTTCAATATTGAATTGACATCAATAGATTATTAATTGTATTTCGTAACATTTTAATAATAGATTTAATATGTCGCTACTAATAATGATTTAGTATATTTCATTAGTCTATAATAATTTTTTGTATTGGGAGACATGCACGATAATTTACCGATATCGTACCGTTACCGAACGGAAACTTTGGTATACCGAAATGCGGTACACCGAAACTTCGGTAAGGTAAAGGTATGCAAATTTTGCATACCGAAAGTTTTGGTACGACAAAGGAATGAGAAAAAATATAAGGTATACCGTACCGAACCACCCCTAGTTGAATTTGCCGAATTACGGATAACATATATTTATATATTGTATTAGGGATAAGGGTCAGTTTGGTCCTCGAAGTTGCAAAAAGGGGGTCAAATAAGTCCTTATATAGAAGATTCTCTCCGAACGTGCCATTTGAGGTGGCTCCCGGTCGAATTTTTTGATGAAATTTTTTGAGCATCTTATTCATTAAGTCTAGTTTACGCATACCAAATTTCAGATAAAAATTCAATGGGGAAGACATTCAAATGAATTCTTGAAGATTACTGTGCTGTTAAAAGCGCTGTTATCTTCAAGAATTGTTTTGAATGTCTTCCCGGTTGATTTTTTAGCTGAAATTTGGTATGAGTAAACTAGACTTAATGAATAAGATGCTCAAAAAAATTTATCAAAAATTCCACCGGGAGTCACCTCAAATGGCACGTCCGGACAGAATCTTCTATATAAGGATTTATTTGACGCCTTTTTTGCAACTTCGAGGACCAAACTGACCCTTTACTCTATTGTATTAATAAAATAAAGAAAAAGATGCATGAAAGTAATGTATTTAATGAAAAAATTAACTAATAAGACCAGTTAAAAACAAAAATGTACTATTACACCATGTAGGACGGTTCCCTATTTGACCACTTATACCCAAAATTGCGGCAAATATGCTAAGGGTTGGTTTGCAACTCCTTTTTAAAAAGCACTTCTCAGCTTTTGACTTTAAAAAGCACTTATTTTTCCAAACACTACGAGCCCGTTTGGTAGCACCAAAATCGGCTGTTTTGGCTGATTCTGCTGAAATTTATGATATTCTGGCTGGAGTGGCTGTTTTGGCTGATTCTGCTGATTTAAGAAAAAAATATTTTAAAAATATATTTTATTAATAAATTAAAGAAAAAATTATATGTAAAAATAGCTAAAATGGTCCTCTACAGTAACTTCAGCCAATACAGCCAGAAAAGTAACTCCAACCTTACTTTTTCGGCTTATTACACAATTCAGCGCGCAAAAGTAAAAGTTACGTGTTTGGTGAAAAAGCTGGCTGATAAGCCTGATAAGCCGAAAACAGAGTTCTCCAAACGGGCTCTACAACTTTTATTTTTCTCGGCTTCAACGTCAAAAGTGTTTTTACTTTTTCTGTTACACAAAAAGCACTTATTTTACCAAACACTACCCACTTTTACTTTTCAAAATTACTTTTTTCTCAAACACTATCAACTTTTATTTAATCACTTCTCCCCATTTCATTAAAAATGCACTTTTTTAAACTTGTGACATTTGAGTAAAAAAAAACTTCCATCATGTCACATGCATGTATATGAGAAGTAAATTTGAATCTTAAAAGTCATTTCACAACAATACAACGTGTGGTTGTGCAATGAAATTTGATATTAGAAGTCATCGATCACATGCATAAAATGTTGGTTGCCCAAGGGAAGTCTGGTCTTTTTTAAACTATAACTGTTTGTGAAATGCTATGTATATCGTAACCAAATGAGTACAAAATTTACCCTGTTTGAAAAATGAATTCAAATATATCATACTCCGTACCTTTGTTGAGATCTGAGGTGAATATTCCGAATAAATGTATGTAATATAAATATCATAAACTTTATATAAAAGTTTTATCTTCCCATTGACCATATGTTTTTTTCTTAAATACTCTGAGTATTTATGGAGGTGCATTTAACATTCTAAATTTCTATTTTTGAAAAAATTAATATTACCTTCATTTTTATTTAGTTGCAACCCTTTAAATGTTACGTTACATTAAATAATTCACGGCTTTGACTATTAGTGTATGTATTTTACTTTTAGGAAATATTATTAATTATTAATCACATATTTTTATAGTATATTTTTTTAATAAATAAATAAATAAAATGCAATTAGAGTAGAATGTACAAATATTATAAAGATCGACATGTTGCACCTATTAAAGAAAACAATAAATACGAGTGCATCATGGTGGTGAAATTGCTTACCTAAAGTTTATTTTGCACATGCAATTTTGAGGTATTCATTTCACACTTCTCCCATAGTTGGGGTATTGAAATTATTCTCCCATTGCTTATTTTATATTTTTGTTCACCTTTCCTAGTAGTCTTTAAATTTTGTAGATTTAGTTAAGGAATTTCTCCAAATCGAAGTAAAAATACAATAAGCATTGTCATCTTGAATTCGTATTTAATATTGAGATCATGTTTTCATCTTTTTAACGGCTGATCTACCATAATATGACAATCTGATATTAGGATGATGGTGCTTTCCTCTTATTTTAAATTAAAAAACAACAGTCCAATTTAAAGAAATCACCTTATTTTTACACATATTTTGAAGAGAAAAAAAATCATATTCTATTGTAGATAAATGTTTATGCGATGATATCTTTCTAAAAAAAATCATGGAGTTTTCACTTTGTTAATAACATTGCAGGGTCAATTAACTATATATGGATTCTGGAGATGAATTAGATACGAATGCAGTGTTTTGTCGTAGCAAGGTTGTGTCGACGCGACAGAGGTTTATTGCTAGATTTGTTGCTACTATGTGGTTCTCGATCTTATTGGTCTATAAATAAGGTTTGTAAGGGTCTGTTTGCAACAGCTTCTCCTTTTGAAAAAGTGCTTTTTTTTAATGAAATGGGGAGAAGTGATTAAACAAAAGTTGATAGTGTTTGAGAAAAAAGTGATTTTGAAAAGTAAAAATGGGTAGTGTTTGGTAAAATAAGTGTTTTTTGTGTAATAGAAAAAGTAAAAGCACTTTTGACGCGGAAGTCGAGAAAAATAAAAGTTGTAGAGCCCGTTTGGTAGCACCAAAATCGGCTGTTTTGGCTGATTTTGCTGAAATTTATGATATTCTGGCTGGAGTGGCTGTTTTGGCTGATTCTTCTGATTTAAGAAAAAAATATTTTAAAAATATATTTTATTAACAAATTAAAGAAAAAATTATATGTAAATATAGCTAAAATGGTCCTCTACAGTAACTTCAGCCAATACAGCCAGAAAAGTAACTCCAACCTTACTTTTTCGGCTTATTACACAATTCAGCGCGCGAAAGTAAAAGTTACGTGTTTGGTGAAAAAGCTGGCTGATAAGCCTGATAAGCCGAAAACAGAGTTCTCCAAACGGGCTCGTAGTGTTTGGGAAAATAAGTGCTTTTTTAAAGCTAAAAGCTGAGAAGTGCTTTTTTAAAAGCAGTTGCAAACAAACCCTAAGTCATGAGCAAAATCGGCTGAATTTTGTTACTTCTTCTGTTAAAAAAATTACTAGTAGACAACATTTATCTAAAAATCTAATATAATAAGGGTTGGTGACAGTCACGTAGGGAGTGTTTGCAATTACTTGTGCTTTTAAAAAATGATTTTTTAAGAGATTATTGGAAAAGTGATTTAAAGTGAAAAGTATATAGTGTTTGGGAATAGACGTGATTTTTGTTGAAATGTAAAAGTTGGAGTGTTTGATAAAAAAGTGATTTGGAATATAATATTTTGATAAATTACAGATACACCCTTAATAATACGTACAGTAGTATTTTGTAAACTCCATCAACAGATGCATCGGAAGAAAACATATGCATCGGATTATCGGAAGACCAAATCACCGGCATGAAATGTCACGCCCCGGACCTACCGGACACGTCAACAACCCGCCGTACAGTACGAATAGTCAACCGCAGTCCAACTCATCCATACTATACTAGGCGTCTTGAATACCATTCACACATAGTACATCCATAAACAATCATAACGTAAAATATTTAATTAAGCAGCGGAAACATAATTACAAATATTCAAGCCACACGTGGCAACCACGGGCATACAAGCCCCGAAATAAATATTCGAAATAATATCCATGAGCATTATTTAAATTGTTTTCAAAACAGAAACAGGAGAAGTACGAACCCCGCCTTCCTCCTTGAATTCCCCGAAGCAACGAGCGGTAGTAGCAAGCTCTACTCCCTACCTGAAACTGTGAGGTGGCCTCCCCCGTGAAGGGGAGGTCAGTACTTGGAAGCATTTGACAAGTACAATGACAACTATACTAAGTATAATCAAAGTTTCAATTTCCAAGACCCTCAATCCAAGATGTTATTCATTTGTACTTAACTCATGTTCCTTCATGCTAGAGCTCGGCTCATAGTCATGCTAAATTGTGCTAGAGCTCGGCTCATAGTCACACTACATTCGCTAGAGCTCGGCTCATAGTCATACTAAAATTGTGCTAGAGCTCGGCTCATAGTCACCCTACGTTTGCTAGAGCTCGGCTCATAGTCATACTAATTTGTGCTAGAGCTCGGCTCATAGTCACCCTACGTTTGCTAGAGCTCGGCTCATAGTCATGCTACCACGTGCTAGAGCTCGGCTCATAGTCACGTCAACTAATCCCTAAACCACTTCTTAGTCTAGGTTCCATCCATTTTGAGTAACCCTTAAGGCCTACTCCAAATGTAACTTAAGTTCATAATAATTTGAATATCTCAATTAAATTCCACATTCAAGTATAACTTGGCTCTAATATCAAAATATCACTTTTATCCTTCCATGACTTCCTTACATGAGGTAAAAGTATATTTATCACAATTTAGTTTATAGTTTACACAACTATTATACCATTGTATTCATAACACATAATCATACACAATTTATTCATAAATTTGTATATTATGCATTTTTGCTTATGAACAATAAAAATCTCATTTAGGCATTTTATTATTATAAATACATCATGCCAAACACATATAATTCATTTAGGTAATCTTATGAAATTAACCCAATAATTATAAGCAATATAGTCGGTCATCCTCACCTCGAGTGAGCTTAAGCGCGTTCTCCGCTTCCCGGTGGAACTTTGACCAACTCCGGCGAAACTCCGGCGAAGCTCAAAAATACTTTAATCAAGTTCCTCACTTTTCTCACTTTCCCCTAGCTTTTTCCTTCTCAAAACACCTTCTTTTGGGCTACTCCTTCTTGAGCTCGGTTCTTGGCTATGGAGGATGAGTTTGCAGAGCTCTTTCTCCCCTTTTCCTTGGTGCTGGCCGAAGTGGTTGAGTGAGGAAGGAGGGGGTGGGTTTCTTTTTGTTTCTTTTGGGCAATTATGGGTGAGATGGGTCCTCTTACATGTCAAACATGTTTCCTCCATCAACTCAAGAGTATTCAGCCAACTTTTGAGCTCAATCAATCCCCTTTTGGTTGACAATTTCGTGGGGTGGCCCCCACCTATGTGGGAGGTCATCCCAATTCGTCCCGAAGTGTACAATCGGTCCCGAAAGTTGTATTTTTTTTGGACTGTTTTAAATATATTTTATTTTATCGGGTCAAATAAAATATATTATGTGTTCTCCATCATTATAACCCTTATAATGAATATTCATTCCCCAATTTAATTTATAAGTCCCCGAAATTAAATTTCGGGCTTTTATCGGTTAAATCGCCAATACCGGTATTTGGGCCTCTTTTGACCAATCGGTCAATTCTGGACCTTTCCATGGCTCAAATGAGTTATCCTCCACCATATAAATATTATCTAGGCCAAGATGGATAATTTATGTGGTCCCGGGAATATTGGGCGGCCCCCGCTCCCGGTGCGGGCCCCACGTGCGAAACCACTATTCACGCAAAAGGATTAATAAAAGTTCACAACTTCGTATACT
Organism: Cuscuta epithymum; assembly: GCA_945859915.1. NCBI lineage: Eukaryota > Viridiplantae > Streptophyta > Magnoliopsida > Solanales > Convolvulaceae > Cuscuta > Cuscuta epithymum. The sequence continues at coordinate 651,584 of CAMAPF010000406.1, read as the reverse complement.
TATTAACCATTCCACAAGTTTCAATACATTATTCACTTAAAAGTAAATACATTTGGGGACGGTGTTACATGAAAGCCATCACCACCACTAGGCATGGACCTAGTTCGGGCCGCCCGGCCCGGGGACCGGCCCGGCCCGCTACTGTGCAGGCCCGGAACCGGCCCGGTTCTTGGGTCCGGGTCCGGGTCGGGCCTAGGCCCGGTGGGGGGCGGGTCCGGGCTCGGGCCTTGTATTTGGCGAACCGGCCCAGCCGGGCCGGGCTCGGGTCCGGGCCGAATTAATTTTTTTTTTCTTATTTTTTTTTTCTTTTTTGGGGTTACCCGGGTTGGGATTGATGGTTAGGAGGGGTTTGGGGGGTTTGGGGGGTGAGGGGGGGGTTAGGAAAGCAAAAAAAAAAATGACCAAACCGGAGGCCCGGACCGGACCCGGTGGCTACCCGGGCCGGTCCCGGGCCTTCCTTCCCAAAAAAAAAGCCCGACCGGGCCCGGCCCGGGTCCATGACTAACCATCACTACAGAGCCATCACTGCCATCGGAAGACCCAATCGCCGGTAGCACTGTAATAGTACCCGACGCAAGCATCGCTGGTGAGAGCTCCACCATTTTTTGTCCATTGAAGTCTCCTGTGTGCAAATTTGGTCGTAGCCTTCCAATAGTTGATTGGTTTGAAAATCAGATTTGAAAGAATCTTTTAGCTTCTCCTTCATGTTGCTGGTTTTAAATTTTGGCTGTGTGCTGGTAGTAGCTTGGCCGGAAGATGCTTGTTGCATCGAAGGGAGGGGGGGGGGGGGGGGCAACATGCAGGTTTGTGGGATAGAGGGGTAATGTTGGTTTAATCAATTTTTTTGGCATTAGAATAATCCTAAAAGTTTGACTTATTTACATAAATGCCTAAAAGCAGTTTGAAGTTGGTATATACCAGCTTTTAACTTTTAGCTTTAAAGTGCTTTTTTTAAGTAAAAGTTGGAAGTTGCAAGCACTCTTTTTAACTTATTTTAAGTTAAAAGCCAAGAAGCACTTTTTTTAGAAGTAAATGCAAAGAAGTAAATGCAAACACTCCCGTACATGATACCCGCAAGAGTCAAATTTGGAATAAGAGACTCAAGATCGAGTCCCACAAGCAATTGCGTAGGAGTAATATCTCAATGTTAGAGTACCTATGTTGCACGGATACGAATACGCCGATACGCGGATACGCGAATACGGGTACGACGATACGACAATTTCAAAAATTATAGGATACGGGTACAGCGGTATATTTATAAATAATAAAAATATAGGGTTTAATTTGCAAATATATATGATTCAGGGATTCATAAATAAAATAACTACCGTACAAAAAATTAACTATAATAAAATTTCACAGATTACGCTGGAAAATCTAAACTACTGATATTTCGATTTAAATTCAAATAATATTTTTTGTTCTCTATTTGCATTCACATCTAAGTTTCGTTTCAATTAAATTTCATCAAGCGATAAAATGACAAATAAATTATAGTATTCCATTATTTTTCATACTCCCGAAATCATCTTTATCAATGTTCTGCATCTTGTGGTCGCTTGGGCGGCTACTAAGTTTTCGTCATGTCATTTACGAAATGAAGGTTATAGGAGTGGATACGCGTATCGGATCACGGATACGGGTATCGGTTTACGGATACGGGTATCAGAAGTATCGGGATTTTAAAAAACAAGCCCGATACTTTTATTAAATTACGGATACGGACCTAATACGTACATGACATGTATCGGTATCGGATACGTATCGGATACGCGGATACAACATCGGGGTGAAGTATCGGTGCACCGTAGTAGAGTACTCCTTATACACAAATCACATTATCACAATGTGCACTTATCTAGCCTCTGTGATTAGCTAATTCGCCATCCTTATACAACATGCAATGAAGATCTGTGGTTAAGTGACCATAAATACAACCTCCCGTATGTTCTATTGGGTTAGGCCGTTAGGGCATGAGGAAACCTTAAGGTTGAGAACTCAACTTTTTTGAACAAAATTGATTAATTCTTAAAGACTGTCTTCCTGCAGCAGTTATAACATCTTAAAATCTTAAATAATTCAAGTGTTGCCTTTCCAGTCTCCAGATCTTTTCATTGTGAACTTTTTCTTTGAGTTGGGATTTTTGTGTGATCTTAAGTTCGTATTTCTCATAGGAACAGATATAAATGTTTTTTTTACTTTACCTTATCATACATGCATTTTATTCTATTTCAATATAACTATACAATACAAGGAAATTTATCAAACTCCATCCCAAGGTCATTTCCCTTTTGAGTCTCCCAAATTGATACTCCTATTTCCATTTTGGGTTAAGTCCATATTTAAAATGTCGATTTTAACCTTACATTAGAACTTTTAAAAGATGTAACGTTATATAAACAGTAGTTGGGTAAGCTTATCCCACATTCTTAATTTCCACCCAAAGAGTATAGGACTATCAATTTGAGATTTGAGATGGAGGGAGTAATACTTATTTGCCATGTGACACAACTCGTGTAAGAGTAGTCCTTATTCAATAATGGGAAACGCCAAAGAAGAGAGATGCCATTTGCAAAAGCATTTAGCTAGGCGAACTTTTGTATGAATTCATATATGTGCAGATTAATATCTTCTGGTTTTTCCTCATTGCAGAAGTGTCCCACCCCTTCCATTATAACCACCTCCTGCAGAAATGGAACATCTCTTTTGAACCCACCATTGTTTATGTAGTCCTTCACACCAGGAGTGTTATAGGTCAGGTCAAGATCTCCGACCATAAATTTAACTGGAACCTTTATCTGCACACCAGTCCATGGTGCCATCAGCTCCCAATTTCTGCATCCATCAGTTAAAACAAAATGATATTACAGCTAGAATAGCAAGGGACTTATCATCCTATATTCCCAAATACAGATTCCAGATTGACACAATGTTAATTACACGCACAAAAAAGTCATGGCTGATCAAACGATGTCCGTGTTCATATAATGTGCCAAAAAATCACAAGCAAGTTAGATGTGATAGCTTTTGTTATTACATCAGGGGATGACGCTTACAGATCTATCATAATTGACTTTTGCGATTTTATATATTAAAATAAAGAGCCCAGGCCATTTAGTAGTTTTGATTCAACTTATTTTGCTTATTTCTCAAAAATAATAATTTCTGATGGTTGCAATATTGTATACCAAACGTTTTGCCTCGTAGAAAATTATGCACATTCAGCCACATGACTCTTACTAAAGGGCTCTAAGAGAATTGATTAATTGACTCAATTGATACATCAACACAAACCGAATCATCTATATAGGTATCAATCAATGTATGGTTAAGAGACCACAACCATATTCAGGAGCTGTAGAGTATGGAGTAAGTGATCAGTTTATTCATAAAATTTAAGTAGGGTGGAATAATCCATAATCCCCTTACCGGATACTCCTCTCTAAGTTACTAATTTATTTCCCTTTTATCAAACTTTTATCATATTTATTCTCTGTTTTTGCACTTGGACAGAATTTTTAGAACAATTTCTAAGTATGTACTACGGGGTATATTTTAATTCTTAATGTGAATTAAAACATTGTCAAGAATCATTTCTTTATCATCAGTCAACCATCTTGAAACTTAAGTTAACACTCACATATCAATAGCTCTGTAGTAGTTCAATCCACCAGTGAAACCTGTTTGGCGGAACTTGCTCACGTAATAGTTCACATCTTCTTCAGACATCCAGGAAGGCTTGTTTATTGGTTGATCAGCTGAGCCCCCAAACCCTTTACTTTTAGGGACTCGAAGCAGACCTGGATTACGATATGTTAAGAATTTGTTAATTATTCTATCAGCACCAGCACGATCAAATTCTTCTTCTGCTTCCCCAGGTTCCTACAAATACTCAATAATGAAAAGAGAGAAATTAGGATCATAGTAGCGATTGATCTATGAAGATAATCCCTTGTTTTGTAAATTTCCAACAGCATACTTATACAATCATAAGTTGATTAATACAGAGAGATGCCTAACATTTGGAACCCATATCAGTAGGAAACTGAATCTCTTAAATTTGGAATCCATATCTGTAGGAAATTAATACAAAGCAATAATTGTTGTCTTCAACTTTTCCTTAAGTACCTGAAATCTGCAGATATAGTAATCCTCACCAAACAGCGAGCGCATAGATCCAACCGGTTTCCGTGTAGGGTTCCTCGGACTGAAAGCAACGCTCAAATTGACTAGTGCCTTGATTCTATCCGGACGAAGCAAGCAGAAATTCCAGGCCATATAGGCACCCCAGTCATGACCGACAAGGAAGACCTTCTCGAGACTTAACGAATCAAGCAGAGCGACTAGGTCGCCGATGATGTGGAGAAAGGTGTAGCTGGAAGCAGAAGACGGCGCGTCAGTGTCTCCATAGCCGCGAAGGTCGGGAGCTATGGCGCGGTAGCCCTTGGCGGAGAGGGCGAGCATCTGGTGGCGCCACGTGTACCACAGCTCCGGGAAGCCGTGGAGAAATAGGATAGCCGGCCCCTGGCCTACTTCAGCAACATGCATATTGATTCCGTTTACATGTATCTGGCTGTGCTGTATTTTCTCCATGTTTCTTCCTCTGCAATTCTAGAATCGAAGTATCGAACTGTTTCTTCCTCTGGATTTAAAAGGATAAGATGACAGACTGATTACAAATGATACTCCTTTGTCCTTGCATTTTACTCCCTGCGTTCTAGTCCATAAAGAACTACAGAAGGTCCCTTCTTTTTACACACGTTTTAGGAATGTAATCTTGTTTGTATTGTTTAGACATTATTGTTTGAGACTGTTTTGCATCATTTTGTTCACCAAATAAGAAAAGTAAATTGTTAATTGTTAATTAGGGATGATTCAAAAAGGAAACAAAACTTTTATTTAGGGACAAAGGAGTGATATGGAGTAGAGGTTTTGTTAATTAGAGATTTTATCTTAAACCAATATGTACCCCGTGCTTGAGATTCTTATACTAACTTCGTCCCACTAACATTAAGACATGAGGAGGAGATACAATTATCACGAAAAGGAAGTTTATATGATTGATATTGAATTAAAAAGAAGAATAAAGTACAAATGATTTAGAGTCACACAAAATTTACTAAATTTGGTACGTGACAATTTTAGTATGATTTCTCGAAAAGGAAAAATAGAAATTCTTAATTGGATGGAGGGAGTGGTTTTTACAAAATAAAATACTTCAAACCCATTTGATAACACTGGAATTGGCTAAATCGGATAATTCTGCTGCAACTTATGAAATTCTGAACGATGTCGCTGGATTGGTTAATTCTTCTAATTTATGAGAAAAAATAAAATATATTTTATTAATAAAACAAATAAAAAATTATATGAAAAATAGCTAAGATGACCATTTACAATAATTCCAGGCAATGCAGCTACAAAAGTGCCTTCAACCTTACTTATTTTGTGTATTACACGATTTAGCGTGCGAAATCAAAAATTACGTGTTTGATGAAAAAATTATGTGATAAGATTGATAAACCGAGAAATAAGGTCACCAAAAGGCTCTTCTTGTTAATGAGGGATAAATTATTGTTAAAGAAAATGATTATTCTAGTGTAATATAATAAAAAGAACATATATACATAATGCATGTATGTCTCCCCACTATTGTTTCATTGATACTATAAATTCGACTTTTAAGTTTTTCAATTTTCGTCCTTCGACTGTTGCGTCAAAAACACTTTTAATCACGGGCTTCAAATTTCCCACACATTGTCCTTTGAGCATTGTCAAATGTACATTTTTAACACTTTCACTGTGATTTTTGCACAATAAGTGATGGACTAAAACTCTCACATAACCGTGATTGAAAGATAAAAAAAATGTCTCTTTTATGAAAGTGAAAGGACTAAATATATAAAATTTTAAAAACAGGTAGCACACGTGTCTTTCACATAGTAGTCCAAAACCAAAAAATGAAGAAATCTAAAGTCGAATACCAAAGGTGTTACTGACATAGTTATCGAAGAACTAAAAGTGATAAAAACTTCAACAATATTGACACTTATAACATAGATCTCTCGTATCGCAATAAAATATCTAAATAATACGCCATTACTAAAAAAAACTAATGAGTCTATAAATAGGGACATAATCATTAATAAGTCTTAATAACTTATGTGTTCATCGCATCTATTAATCATAATCATTGTCCAAAATCAATGTGTTACTATGGTCGTGGCGGTCGTCCGTTAGCGATAGTAACTACTAACTAGTGGTGAACCGGGTCCGGGCCGACCGGCCCGTGAACCGGCCTGCAAGTTACTGTGTGGGACCGGACCGGCCCGGTCAACCGGTCCTGGTACCGGGTCTGGGCCCGACCCGGGGGTTATACGGGGGGCGGTTTTGGGATGCGCAAAAGCTGAACCGGCCCGGCCCGGCCCAGTTCGGGCCTAATGGCTATAATTTTTTTTTAAAAAATAAATTTTAAAAAATCAAATAGGCTCTCCTAGCCTTTGGAGAAAACCCCCCAAATAGCTATATAGCCGTTGGGTGCCACCAGGGGGGATCCTGTGGGTTTGGGGTGGGGGTGGGGGTACTAAATTTTACACCCCTTCTCTAATCTTCCTACTCTCTACTCTCTAATACTCTTAATCATCTCCATCTTCATCTTCTTAAATTCTCTTATTCTCCATACATCTATTTTACTGTTTATACAATTATATTATCCACTTATATTAGTTATATATTATTTATCTACTTATATTAAGTATATTATAATTATATTATTTTATATTATATAGTATACTATAAACATTATATTATATATTAGTTATACAATTATTATATCTACTAATATAGTTCGAATTATCTACCTATAAATACATATATTATATACTGAATATCTACTTATTATATACTTGTTTTTTACTTATTTACTTATATTACATATAATTAATATATTAAAGTGTGTGTGTGTGTGTGTGTGTGTGTATATATATATATATATATATATATATATATATATATATATATATATATATATATATATATATATATATATATATATTCAAGTATTAAATATAACTGTACTACTCATATTATAGCAATATACTTATATATTGTATATTATACGCAATATATTATATAGTAGTTATACTTTAATTAATATTAGTTAAATTCACTTAACTGTAATTTATTAGTTATACTTAATTTTATTACTTAATAATATTACTTATACACATTATAGTATACACAATTACACATTATAGTAGTTCATTAGGTAATTCGCTTAATTGTTACATTTGCCATTATAGTAGTTCATTACTTAATTCACTTAATTGTTTGCCATTATAGTAGGTCATTACTTTTTTTTTTTGAAAGATAGTAGGTCATTACTTAATTCACTTAATTGTTACATTTGCCATTATAGTAGTTCATTATTTAATTGTTCAATTTTAATAAAAAATATAGTTCGAATTTTAATTTATTTTTAAAAAACAGTAGTTCGATTTTTATTCTTATTTAAAAGTAGTTCGAATTTTATATCATTAAACTACACTTGTTAGATTGAAGTATTAATTAAAATAGTTGGAATTTTAGTTAATTAACTACATTTGTTTGATTGAAATATTTATTAAAATAGTTGGGATTTTAGTTAATTAAACTATTACACTTGTTAGATTGAAAGTATTTACTAAAAACATTTGGTTAAATTTTACTAGAAAATTATAATATTACTTACATTCTCGTATCAAACTTATAATATTTGTTATTAGTTGCATTACTTTTGTACTCATATTAACATATTTGTTGCAATTTAATATTTGTTACATTTTTAAGATGCAACGTGGTAGACATTCGGTTGATAATGGTAACCCCAGTCAAAACCGAAGGAAGGAGATTGCGAAGAATCATCCTCATTCGCGCAAAGGTAATGGACATATCAGGTCTTCTTCTCAAAGCCGAGATGATTTTGAAACGGATTACCAACGGAGAGATGGAATGACGATGTCCGACGAGCAACTACAAAACCTATTGTCCCAACAAGATGGGCGCTTTTTCCAACAACAAGACATCCCGACCATTGACGAAGAAGAGCTCGAGGATGAGGATGCAGAGGAGGAGGCCGAGGGTGACGGCACACCCCGGACGATGACACCCACAACGACGACGAGCCAGCTTCATCCCAACCCGCCGGTAAGAAGAAAAGTAAATCTGCTCTTATGGAAAATAATTTTGATAAGTAGAAGGACCCGGAGACCGAAAATTGGTGGGCAACTTGCAAGTGGTGCAAGAAAGATTTTTCCTTGGGAATTTCACAAGGATACGGGAGCGCGGCAAGGCATATTTAGTCCAAACACATCGTGGAGTGGGCGGAATTAGACAAAGGCAAGGGGAAGCAAACTCAAATATCAAGGTTTGCAAATAACCAACCATTTGGTAATTTCTCATATGATATTTCTAAACATTTGAGTGGTATGGCTAACTTAATTGTTGAAGAAAATTTGCCTTATATTTTTTCTAAAAGTGTTTCTTTAAGAGATTATGCTCATTGTGCTTTAAATCCTCAATTTAGAGGTTATAGTCGCAAAACGATTAAAAAAGAAGTTATAAGACTTTATGGTTTGGATTAGACTCGATTACAAAAAAATTTCGCAAACTTTGATGGGCGTGTTAGTATTTGTAGTGATATATGGGAGGATACTTATCATCATATACATTATTTGGGTGTCATTGCACATTATATTGATGATCGGGAAATGCATAAGCGTGCTATTGCTTTTCGTTCATTTAATGATCGACACACCGCTGATAATATTTATATTGTCATTAAGCGTATTTTAATTGAGTATAATTTGATTGATATGGATTTTGCTATGGGTTTTGATAACGCTTCTAATAATACTACTGCTATACCTAGATTGCGTGAATTGTGTGGTTCTATACTACTTTAATGGGTAGGTTTCTTCATCAACGATGTGCAGGTCATATTCTTAATTTATGTGTGAAGGACGGGCTAGCCGCGTTAGGAAATGCTATGGAGATAGTGAAGGGGGAATTAGACTTATTTGGGGGAGTGGCCAACTTAAATTACAATGGCAAAATTATTTGAGGGAAAGAAATGTGAAATATGTTGCTTTTCCTAAAGATTTGTCTATTCGCTAGAATAGTACGTATAAGTTAATTAAAGTACTTATTAGATATAAAATACATTTTCCTGCTTTTTTAAAACAGTGTCAAAACTATATTATAAACTTGGTTGACATCGACACTTGCGAAAAAATTGTGAATATTTTGGTATATTTTTTTAATGCAACTGAAACTTTCAGTCATGTTTATAAACCTACATCAAACCAATTTTATCGTGAAACTGTTAATCTCGTCGGTGCTTTCAATGAATTTTCTAATGCCGCTTACGTTAGTTATTTTTGTGATTTCATGCAAGAAAAGTTTTTAAAATATTACAACCATATTCCACATATTTATAGTATTGCATTTATTCTTGATCCTCGTTATAGACTTGCTGTTTTATCAAAATGTCTAGACTTCTATTATGCTTCTTTTTTTGGTGAACCGGCTATGTATGACGATAATTAACCACATAGATCCTAAACCAGAATACAACGAGGTTAGTAATGTATTGTATCAATTATTTAATGAGTTTCATGCACAATATGTCGACACACCCCTCCCCCGACACGAACATTTTCATCTAAAGGAAAATCATTTTTTAAATCTACATTTGAGAATCTTATGAAAAAAAGTAAAACAACTCCCGTTGTTGAACAAAAATCAGTTAACGAGCTTACTTTATACCTAACATATCATGTTGATTATGAAGAAGGGGGTGACTTTGACGTTCTAAAGTGGTGGAAGGAGAAAAAAGGATGTTCCCAATTTTATCAAAGATGGCTAAGCAAGTGCTATCAATGTCGGTTTCAACCGTTGTCGTAGAACAAGAATTTAATGCGGATTTAGGTGTTTGGGCTGATTTTTATTATTAGCTGAAAAAACAACAAATTAGTTACTTTATGAGCTGTTTCTTATTATTATTGTACTGTTTCTAATTGAAAAGAATAGTTTGCCCTTCTATTATATGTACGTAGTACGTGAAAAACATCTTGGAAAGTTATTTTCTTATAGAAATATCCATATGCCATTGTATGTAGTTTGGAAAAATTGATTGGGTGCTTCATATCAGATGCTCCTCGTCTTGTAGTGCTAAATAATTTATGGTTTTGGATTTAAGTAAAATATTAACAAACTCCACTAAATATTTGTGAGTATTTTTATTTCGATTTTATTTTAATTTAAGTGCATGTGCGTAATTTTTATAATACTCCATATATTTTATTGAGTGTATTTTTTTGTATTGAACAATATAAATTCAACACAAAAGTGCATGTGCGTAATTTTTATAATACTCCATATATTTTATTGAGTGTATTTTTTTGTATTGAACAATATAAATTCAACACAAAAGTAAAAAATCCAAGGCCATCACTCCCATCAGTTAATTAAGTTGTCTTATAACTGCCTAATCAAACAAAATTGTTTTACTAGCAAAGTCCATACCCTTTATAGTAATTTTACACTCAATCAGTAACTTCAACCAACATATTACTAGTGGTGGACTCGGGCCGGGCCACCCAGCCCGTGAACCGGCCCGGCACGCAAATGTGCGGGCCCGGGACCAACCCGGTTCACCGGTCCGGGTACCGGGCTTTGACCCGGCCCAAGGGGGAGACGGTTCCGGGCATGGTTCCTTCAAAATGAGACCCGGCCTGGCCCGGTTCGGGCCGAAATTAATTTTTTTTCATTTTTTTTATTCCAACGAGTTGGGCTGGGTGTTTTGGGGGATTTGGGGGTGGGGGGGTGGGGGGGTCGGGGGTTAATTAGATAAAGCAAAAAAGAATAAAGAGGCCCGAGGACCGGCCGGCCCGGACCCGGTGGATACCCAGGCCGGTCCCGGGCCCAACCCCAGAAAGCCCGTCGGGCCTAGGCTCGACCCGGGCCGAATCCACCCCTACATATTACCAAACACTTTCACTTCAACACATTAAGCCTTTTCAAACTATTAAGCCTGTTCAGCTGTTGCATCTGTTACCAAACAGACCCTAAATGTTCAATGCCCGATAATAAGAATGCGCAAATTATATCCTACGACCGGCACACCATGAGGATGGTGTGCCCGGTCCCTAAACAACACGGTATACTTACGCAAGACTAAAAAAATACATGCGTGAACCAGGCTTTGCCGATTTAATTTTGGATGCAAACATAGAGATGCGTGAAACATTGGATGAACCGTGCGTGAAACTTTGGATGAACCAGGCCCACCATGTTCAAATTTCGAAGCTTATCCTGTATCACTTTTGTCAAATTTTGTGCACTACGATTGTTAGTTAGTTGGATTTTATCTGCTTTGAGTTTGTTTTTACTCAATTGGGTTTTGAGACTCATCAAAACCAGAATCGATCAATGGAGAGCTGTTTTGTTGAAGATGACTGTTATAATTATTTTAGATCTTTCTCAATTTAGATCTTGGGTACACTCAAGTTACATCAAGATTTGTTGTCTAAAGTTACATATCCCAAGTTACATCTTATTTGTTTCCGAGTTACATTTCAATTAAAGCAGTTTACATTTCAACGAGTTATATGTGAATGCGTGTAATTTACATTTTGATTAACTTGAAGTTACATATAAAATCACACGAGTTACATTTTATTGAGAGTCGAGTCGGTTTACTACATTTGATTAAAAATAATCTGGGTTACACCAATAATGCTTAATGCCCAACATTTCCATGTTAGTCGAAACAGATTGGACTTCTTTTATACGGAGTAGTACTTAAGTAATTAATTAATTGACGGGATAACTACAATTAGCATGTGGAATACCAATCTGTCAAGTTTTTAAGCTTACCCCTTTATGTCTCTAACAAACATCCTTTCTAAGAGATCGACTTTCCTAACACTCTCCAAATCGCCGCCTTTATTCACCGCGGAAAAATGTATCATCCGCCACTATGCATTATTGCCGCCTGCTATGCACTATTATTGGGAACCACTCCGGCCATTCACGGCTTGGAGACGGCGTATGACATATTGCAGGAATATGACTTTCCCATCGGCATTCTCCCAACGGGAGTCAAGAGCTACGAGATCAACAAAGACACCGGCAAATTCGCAGCATACTTTGACGGGTCGTGCAGCTTCACCATAAAGGGGTATACCCTAAAGTACAGTAACAAGATCACAGGGACAATCTCTAAGGGCAGACTGAGTAACTTGGGTGGTGTGCAGGTGAAAATAATGCTTTTCTGGCTGAATATAGTGCAGGTCACTCATGATGGTGAAAATCTGAACTTCTCTGTTGGGATAACATCTGCTGCATTTTCAGTTGACAATTTCTATGTCTGCCCCCAGTGTGGCTGTGGATTTAGCTGTCTGAGCAGGGAATCCAATCTTCATAGCCTTGTATATTCTTCTTGATTTTTCTATTGTTTCCTGATGAAGAATTGTGCTTTTAGATTCTTTTATAAGAACTACTTCCTTTATTACTTGATCAGTACAGATATAATTAAATAAAGTCCGTTTTTTTCTGAGTATTCAAAGTTATTCTTAAATGTGATTATGTTAAAGTGTCAATTGAAAGAATCATTTTCACGCGTTCAAGCACCAAGTATCAAAATGGTGTCAACTGTCAAGTTTGGACATAGAACTGATCATTTTACAAAAAATCTTTTGCTTAAAGCCTTAAACAGTTACGCTTACCAGTTCAAAGGAATATCTTTGGTTGGGTAACACAAGTCTAGAGCTCCTCAAAGCCATCTTCATCTCCTTCTTCCTCAATCCTCTGAAGTTCTCTCCTCCATATTTCCATCTGTGTATAGTATAGATTATAGGGGGGGAAACTATATATAATGCTAAATAAAACCAATGGGAACCTTTGTATAGCAGTACCTGATCATCAGAAAACCTCAGATGGTCTGCAACAAAAACTATGTTAGCATTCTCTTCCTTTAGTAATCCGTTGTACTCTATCACTTCCACATGGAAACCGCAGCTCATGAAAATGCTTTCCAAACATCTCTTCGTGGTGGACTATTGTGTAATCAAGAATGAGAGAGCGCGCAACAAGTGTAGTTTGAAAAAATGCACATCAAAGATCTTGTTCACTAACCTTACACTCAAAATCAGTTTCACCCAGCCAAATAGGAAGCTCCCCCAACAATAAGCTTCCCTTCATGGCCAAATTACTTACCACGCGCAAAATATCTTTAAAGCTCTCCATGTTCATTACTGGCAGTCCCTGTAAAGCATAGTCTTTACATATTCATATTCATCCATGTTCTATTACAGTTAATTCTATAGGCAAGGCGTGAATTAAAACTTGAAGATCAGAGATTCAGAGATATCATGATGAGACCCAACAAAAGGGACAATGCGATTGATTTGAATAACTGTTATGACAATCTAACATTCACTGAATGTGAAATTGGCAGACACAAAGAGAATACCAAAATCTAAGTATACAAGCTTATAGAATCAAAACTTTTCTTAATTTAATTGTCCTTTTTAGTTTTATACAAAGTCGCGCAAATTCTACAAAGATTTTAGAAATGGTCATAAGGTACAGAACTACACAAGAGCATTTACCTGGAAAGCCCAAATACTTGGCTTGGTGCCATTAAAACCTTTACTTCCCAACATGTGTTGTAGATTAGATGAATTCAATGGGATGTGATGAAATACACATCTCCTTGGTATCTTAGCCCCAACATCTGATATTTATTAGAACAATTCTTACTAATTTTGAGAGAAACAAAAGCAGCAGATAACATAGGCAAAAGGCAAAAAGAAGCAAGAACCTTGAAGCTTTTCAGTTGCACTCCTAAACACCTCCTCTGGAGATATATCATATATTATGGTTGATGCTGGCCAATTCAGTCTAAACGGACGAGTATCCATCCCATCCGTAAACAAAACCACCTGCAGCATCAAGGTACTGTACATAACAAGCGCAGTGTTATATTACCAAGTGGATTGAGCTTTCTTTCTTATACCTGCTTCGGACCATCAACTTTATCTAAAGTGCTCAATAGCTTATCATCGATAAACTTAGTTGCAAGGCAGTAAGGTAGCAGGCGTTGTTCACTAAGAACATCAAATTTAACCGGAAGAAGGCAGCCAGCATATGGATCAATGAACAAAGGATCTACAATTTTATAATAATTACGTTCAGTCATAACACATAAGCTCCGTTTTTTTAACAGATACAACTGGAAGCTATATTCATCACGGCAATCGTTTTAAACAGCAAACTGAGCATAGAGATTGAGAAATGCGTCATCCATATCACGTTCGGAATCACAAGCTGTTCGACGAAATGCCTCAACGAGCAGTTACACTGATAGTCTAACAAACGAAATGTAATGAGCCTATAAGAGTTCAGGGATGGTGTATAGACTATAGACTTGCATGAACGTTGAGACTCTTTGAAACGTGCAGCTGCGCGTTCGAAGGCGGCTTTGAAAAAGGGATCATTCTGCTGAGACTGAGCACGAAGGTTCGCCTTTGCGGTGGAAATGAGAAAATTCATTTTCATTGAGGAGAAGGATAACGGCAACCGAGAAGGGAAAGGACTCGTACATAATCCAAATCGGGAAGCAATCAAGCTCTCCATCGGCAAGTTTTTCCGGTATGAACAATTCAAGGAGCCAAAGTATAATGACGATGACTTGTCGCTCCATGTCACTTTAAAATTGGTTCAATTTCATACATTAGCTTGAAAAAATGCCTTTTTTTTAAAGGAGCTTGAAAAAATGTCTTTGTTTAGCTTATACCTCAGTGTCACAAAGGCTCTCACCTACGGTGAAGTTAGGGGTCGGATGTATACAGCCTTACCCATGTACTAAAGTACAGAGAGATTGTTTCCGGATGACCCAAGGTGAAAAATGCGTTGAAAATTGAATGGACTGATTGCTACTTCATAACAAATAACCACAGACAGTTTAGTGAGTCATTTTGCTTTATTCCAACATATTCTCACGCCAAAGAATAGTGAATCTTTGGCTCCATTGCAAATGATGGAAACACAGCGTATGATAATATAAAAATGGTTTATAGTAATTCGAAAAGAAAATTGATTTTGAAAGAATGTAACTTAGAGTTTTTGGTGGAAAAATATTTTTTCTGGGAAAAGCAATTTCAAACATCTTTGTGAGTACTTCCAATTTTCAGTTTTAAAGTAATTAATGAGATTTACTTTTACATACCACTTTTAATATTCTAAAAGCAAAATATTGCGAACCCTGCTTAAATAGGTGTTCTTCATTTCCATATTTTTAAGTCCGAGAAGGCTATAAATATTAGGATATCCAAACAATATAATTTAGGAGAGATTTAGAGCAAATGGAGAAGAAGATGATGAATAGTGTAGTGTATGAATTATGCATTATATTATGAATCAGGGTTACATATCTTCCAGTGGGAGTATATATATAGCGAAAGGTCAGGCCGGGAATTTGAGTCTATACACTCTATCACCATTAATTGAGGTATTATAAGCTAAATTTTAGATATAATCCAGTCTACATTGTATCTTTAGGTTTTTTATTGATAGCCAACACATGTTTAGGATGTAATAAGGATGTTAACTTGAAAAATTCCAAAAATTATTTACGAACTTCCTATAATGTTTAAAGTGATATGCATGCGCTTATTATGTAAACAAAAATGCTTGAGGTACACACTTTGTGTACACACTTTGTGTACACTCGTCTGTCTCTTAAGAAAATTTTGTCTGTCACAGACAATTCATATATGAGTTGTCTGTGACAGACAAAATTTTCTTAAGAGACAGACGAGTGTACAAAAAGTGTGTACCTCTAGCATTTCTCTTATGTAAAAGAGATGTAAAATTCAACATTTTTTACAATATTAGGGGCTATTATTATTTCTTAATTCCCTTGAAATTAAAATAACCAAACACATATTTGTAGGACGGATAGAGAGTGTTAACTATGTTTTTGAAATAGTTTTATGGCTATGTTTGGCACACATAAGACTCTAGCTTCTAGCTTCTCTATTCTTTAAAAAGACCTTAAAAGACTCTAGTTGTATGTTTGGCATGACATTTTTTAAGAGCTTTTCAAAAATTAAAAGATCTTTTTTGAGATGCTACTGGGTGTGGCATCTAAGAAAAGCTCGTGACTTTTAGTATTAATTAGTCCTAACAGCTTGTATACCAAACCGAACTAAATCAAACAGTCAGTTTTTTACCAAACAGTTATCACCTTTTCTTTTTAAGATCTTTTCAGTCACTAAAAGCTAACAGTTGCTAAAAAGCTTGTACAAGTATCTTTTTAGCTAGTTGTGCCAAACATACCAATTTTGTAAAAGTATCTTTTTAGCTAGCTTGTAAAATTATGGATTTTAGTCTATCGATTTATAGTTTTATACACACACTTAACCTAATTTGTTAGAAATGAATCTTTGTTTTCCAATACGTAGTTAAAGCTTGACTCTTTTCTAGTGATTGAGATTCATATTTTCACAAGCATCCTACATCAACGTGCTAATATGGTAACACCATTAAACCAATTAAATCTGATGTAACATATTTGTACATTCTTATTATATTTTTAATTTGCTATTCAGATCAGATATTGTGTATTAAATTCTGTTGATTATAACATTAATCTTTAATCAATAATTGTTGTACAATGATGTTAATTGAGATGAGACTATTGTATAATTAATTGTTTCGGATAATATATTTGAAATGAAATTCTTATAACTACTGAATATTGTGCAATATAATATCATATCATTAATGATTGGTACACTCCAAATTTAAACAACATGTATACTCTAGACTATTACACCACTAAATTTTGTTTCAAGTGTTACGGTTGATACTATTGGAATCTAAATATATAATGCCAATTTATACCACATACTACCGAGTTGTAGATGTATACAAACATTGATTTTTGAAATTACCTTTCAGTTAATAGCATAAACATTGAAATGGATGGTTGTACATTATTATTCACAACTAGCCAACTATAAAACTTAGATTGATGAATGATGGATTTCATAATTCCATGCTGGGATGATAGTATCAGAAGGAACTATTCTTCTATTCTAAATACGCAAGTTTGAAGAATGGTCTTTTTTTAAGGGTTTGAAGTATGGCCTTTAAATAACATTGCACTAGTAATAAATAATAATTTCCTTATTACTTTTTTTTAATTATGGCACATTTATTATTATCACTTTTGAATTTATTCTAGTAATGTTTTTTATAAATACACAAGTTAATCAATGGTGAAAACAGGTAAGAAATTATATTCAAATATGACGCTTTAGTTTTCTAGTATAAACTTTTCAACACCACAACAACCCTAATGACTAATGAGACAGTATAAAAAAGTATAAAAACTTTCTGGAATTCTGGTACAATATGGGTACTTTTTCATTAAAATGCCCTAGTTTGATTTTGTATACAATATTGTACATGATATCGAAGGTTCTGTATGGTATACCTCCCTGCTTATTTAAATCTGATGTTGATCCTAATTTTAGTACTGCGTTTAAGCCATTAAGCTCTAACCAAAAAACAAAGTGGCTATGATATCACACTTGGAACTTTTTATATAATGCCAGAAACTCTTAGAGAAGACAGTATAACAAATATAAGCCAGAGAAACATAAAATACACACACGTTACCCAGGCCCATAATTTAGGACCTCCAAGCTCAGCACCTAAAGTGACTCGCCTAAACACCAACACGCCAATGCACCCAACTGAAGTAGCAAAAAAGATGAGCAAAGAGAAGCTTAGCCCCCTGGCATTCTGTATATACAACGGCTCCTTGAATGCAAAGAAGTTGTAGACCGTGTCAATCAGCCACGGAACGCCAATGCCTATATAGATGTTCACCGAATTGCTGCAAAACCAAATACATAAGTCCATCCTACCAGAGAGGGGAAAATGCAATATCTTTGGTCCCTCATTAGAGGGGGTTTCCAGAACTGCACGGGTTGAATTTATTTTGGCAATGTTGATTTTAGACTCATTACTTTCAAAATGTCTCGACTCCAGAATGTGGTCCTGAAGTCACGGATAGTTGCAATTTTTAACCGAACACAGTTCAAAACCAGGATATGACGAATTGGTTGTATAGTGACAATTTTATTAAATTTTAAAATGTCTAAGTTCATTCAAAACAATCACCAAACCATTACAGGGAACGGCTGCCAATTGGGAAAGTGGCAGGAAAAATCAACCAAAATAGTCACCACGCCGCCGCCAGTTTGGGTACAACGATAGGTAGGCCGGTGCCACTGGGATTGGGTCATACAGAGTACCAGTTAATGTAAAAAGTGACGTAACTAGTCAATTTTCGTAAATATTTGAGAAGTCGTAGCTTAGTTTTTCCCTTGGTAATATATTAAAAGTGAGCTAACTAATTACTTCTGGTAAGTATTAAAAATGCAGTCATTTCTAGCCTTTAGCTTTTCCTTTAGTAATACATAAAAAGTGACCTACTACTTCTGGTAAATATTTCAAAAGTAATCACTCCTTGCCTTTAGCTTTTCCTTCAGTAATATATTCATGTCAACCCCCCTCATTTTTTTGAATAAAGAAAACAGGGAATTAGCAGCTTTTTAAAACATGCATTTACAAAGTTTTTTAAGCTTTAACTTGTTAATTTGTCTAGCACCAATATGCTGAATCCCCCTTTTGAAACTGGCACATTTTGGTGGACTTTTCAATTACCCATGACTTCATTCTGAAGTGCCAGGACTAATGTCACCAGCCTCCTACAGTGACAGGACCAACAAATGCATTTTACCCGAAGAAAGAGTTGATTCAAAATTTGTAGGTGACCTGCAAGTGATGTTAGCAATGGCTGAATCAGCAGTCAACTGACGTTCTGCAGCAATCTTACTAGCTACCAGATCAGGCCATGAAGTTCCAGCCGCCAATGCTGTGAATGCAATGACATAAGGACTAATTCCTGCAGTCATCATAACACCTATTGCTTCATATAGTTCTCTCAAATAAAGTAGTGTAGACTTTTCAAATTTAAAAAGAACAAGTAAAAAGAAAACCTGTAACACAGCTTATTAGGTCTGTGAGTTGTGTAACAACATATGCTATCCCACTAATGAAGATTAAAGAGCATATGAAGGAAGGCCACCCATGGGCAGCCTGACAGGGAGGTATAAACGCAAAGAGAAGCCGCCATGGTAGTTGGAGCGTTTTCCATGAAAAGCGTGTGGCCCGAAGGCACATGTTATCCAGTTTCCTGGATGTTGCATGTTCTAACTGCTCCGTATTGAATTGAAGGATATAAATATGAGCCAAAAGCAACACACAAAGCAAACTTAAATAAAAAGGTGGTAAACTAGGAATGTGAAAGTTTGGTACTACTTAAGCATTTCTGTAAATGAAATGAAGATAATCAAGAGCCATGATACAACAAAAAACATTTTCAGTCATCTGGAGAGAGGGTACAGCTAATATTATAGCATCCTCTTGTTATGGACATACATGGTTGAATGATACTCCCACCACTAAGGGTATGTTTGGATCGTAGACAATGCTACAGGGGAAGGGGGTAATAAAGTTACTTCCTTGCATTCTTCTGTAGCTTTGAAAATGCATAGGAAAATGAAATGTGATTATTTTTATCTAAATGTGCATAATTTTAGATTCAGTCTATATAATAGACGAAAATCTCACTTTTGGTCCCCACAACTATGAGGTCATTACCACTTTTAATCCCCAACATTCATTTTTTCACTTGTGGTTCTTTTGAGGCCGCTTGCCCGGTAAACTTCAACTGGAAATTGTACGAAAACTAACTCAATAAGTGGTCAGAAGGACCAAAAGTGATTAAAAACCTCTGCCGTGGGACCAAAACGTGAAAAATGAAAGCTCAGGATGAAAATCGATATTTGCCTCATTTTCATAATAGAAATAAATAAATAAAATGAGTGTCAACAAATACTTAAGATCCATTTAGAAAGTTTTAGCTTTTCTTTTACTTTCCTCGACATTTTTTCCTTTCTTCCCAATTCTCTTCTATGTTTTCTTTCCTACTCCATCTATCCCATTTTGTAAGATGCACTCTCATTATGACTTGTCATGAAGACTTTCCTAGTTTAAGACTTTGAACCTAACTAAGTTTTTAATTTTCCACTTTATTCTTTTATCTATCATTTCACATTTTACTTTTTGTAGACCCATACTGCTTTTATACTACATCTTAATTCTTGAATAAAAGTAGTATCTCCAATGTATCTTACATACTGGGATGGATGGAGTATTATCTTTCCCTCGAATTTTGGAAAGCAGACCCTTAAAAAGGAAGAGGGAAGAACAGTACAAGTGCAGCGAGAAATTGTTGCTTCCAGATTGTGATGATATCAGATTCATTAACAGCTGTTTTGTCGAAGTACAGCTCTGCAGATGATTCAGCAACATCTGCACCAGGCAATATTTGATAAGCATGACCTGTAAAAGTCATTCTTTCAAAAGAGAGCTTATATACTACTAGTATACTATATAGAAAAGGTAATAACTCAAAGCAGAGGAAGTTACCAAGAAGACTATATTCATTTTGCTTGTACATAGCTTTTCGTAATAGTTAATTTTTCCTTAATCCTGATAAAAAAAATTACCCAATGTTTTTCCTCTCGCAAATTCAGTCATTTCAGCCTAAAAACTCTTACCAGATGGGCCCAGAGTATCGTTATACTATAGTTTCAAATTAGTGATAACTAGAAGTAATCAAGTAACAAATTATTCAAATCTAAAATGAAAGTTCTTGCTTTCAGAAATTACCTGTCTTGTGCCTTGAATGGACGGAAAAAATATCAACAACTTCCCTATTTTCATCATCTCCATCATTGAGTGATTCTGAGCACTCCTCTTGAACCGTAAGCCCATGTGTAGCACCCTCTACAGGAGGAACCCACTCCTCTGGCCTATCAGACCTTTCCCTGATAAGCAATGACTTATGATTAGATCTACTTAAATTAATTAAAACAAACTGTTCTCAATAAAATCTGAATTGTTAATGAACTTCAAAGAGATTTGTTACACAACAAAATCATACAAAGGGAGGGACAAATATGGCCAGCGCTTGTCCTGAGCATACACATGTATCAGAAGTAACCCGAACTGGAGAACCGTCAACAAAGACTCCCACAAGGTGACAACATTTGGAGTCCATACCTACTAACATCAGAAAAATTGAAACTATCCTGTTAGAATCCCAAAATTGAAAATTAAAGAAATAATGGGTTAATAAGGGAGTGTTTGGATCTGATTCTTAAAACTGCTTCTGCTCCTTCACGAAGCAGAAGCAGAAGTTGGAGAGTTTGGGTGAAAGTACAGAAGTGATTCAGGTGCTCTAATTTACTCCTAGAATCAGTTTTTTTAGAAGTTGGGGGAGACCAGCTTTTGAAAAATAATTCTGATTCTGCTTCTGCATTAAAAAAGAAGCAGAAACAGAATCAGTTCCAAACACCCCCTAAGACTTTAGGTTGAAATTGGTAACTGATAAAATAGAATGAGATATGAAATTTGTGCTTACCATTAGAATGATGTAGAGCCAAATGTAAGCCCAGAAGGACCAGAAAAGTTCTACGATCCAGACCCCCAGATCCGATATCTTTTTCAACTCACCAGCTTTAGGCACCACAACACAAACCGCGTGTATAGGAAACAGATCAAAAGCTGCAGAACCAACAAGTGTTCCTGGACCCAAACCTGTTATTATAGGTATACAAACAAAAAATAAATGTATTATCATCATTTTCATTTACCCCAGTGCTGCAAAGGCTCCCACTTAAGGTGGGGTAAGGGGGGGTCGGATGTACGCAGTTTTACCCCTGTACTAAAGCACAGAGAGACTGTTTCCGGATGACACATAGTGAAAATCGTGTCCAAAATTGCATGGACTGACTGTTGTTTCATAACAAAGAAGCGCAGACAGTTTAGTGAGCCATTTTTCTTTATTCCATCATATTCTCAAGCCAAAAAATAATAAATGTATTATCAATTGTGCCAAAAACTATAAAAAAAAAAGGCTGACTGGTGCACATTAGCATTCACGCCAGGCAAGGGTCCAGGGAAGGGTCCACCACAAAGGTGTATATGAAACAAGCCTTCCCTTGTCATTTTTCCCAAGACTTGAACCCACACCTCACGGTCACACAGCAACACCATAACCGGTGCGCCAAGGCTCCCATTCAATTAATTGTGCAGAAAAAATATATGTAAGGCAAGAGAATACTATTCGTCTGTTCATTTCCTATCAGGAAGATCTTTTAGTATGAATCCAACTACTGTTGATACTTTATAACTTCTATATTAACAATACAAGGTAAATAGACTTGAACCTAGCAGGAACAAGAAAAAAATTGGCAATACCTCCGGCATATAATTGTCCAATATTTCGTATTGCATCAATAGTGGCCAATGATATCTGTGGAAAGCTAGTCCCAAAGGCCAGCAGAGTGATGTCAGCAATTGTGTAATTCCAAACCTTTTCCTTCTTGACAACTTTGGTGTTCGTGCTTGGATCCGTCTCCACCACTGTTCGAGTATGCTTCACTACATTCTCCATGGACCGAAAAAAACAAGAGGTAATGGCTGACAAGCCAATGAAACAATAGAAAAGACCCATGAAATACAAAAAGGCACGTAAAGCATCACCAAGTGCAGTTTCACCACTGAAAAGCCAATGAGCTTCACATTTCTCGTGCTGCAATGTGTTTGAGGCATTATTCTTTAAGTTCTCAGCGGCAAGGTTGTACAGAGTGCCCATCTCAACTCACCTAAACTTCACATATACCTGTTATAATTAGTACTCCAATACAATTTTGCATATAATAAGGAAGGAAAATGGGAAGCCGAAGCATAAAGTCAAGCACTTGAAATTTGAATAGTTGAGAAAACCTTGTATTGCTGTGTAGCATATGTGAATATGAGTGAGCATGTAAGAATGAAGATTATTTCAAGCCCGGAGCCCCCTTTTATAATGTAAGGAGTACATCGATAGGTCGGGTTGTAAATGAACATAGTGCTCATACGGATTTTTAACTAATGGGTAAAAGAACATAAACTAGAGCCACTTTAGAGCTTGTTTGATAAACAAACAAAACTTAAACAGTACTGTGCTCATACGGATTTTTATGCCGGACAATATAGCTTCGAGTTCTTCTCTTCATCATCAACAACCATGGACTATATCTTGTACCAAGTCTTTAAAATCTGATTTTGTGATTTGATGTGAATATTCAGAATGGTGCTTGTTTATCTTTTTAAATGTTTGTGGCTTTGCTCACTTGTTTTTTTAAAGAGTACTTTCTAGAACAATAAAAAACAAACATGAACATATAACATCCTTAAGAAAACGAGCATGAACGAATATATTATGCTAAAAATGAAGGACCCCAAACATAACAATACTACGCCCGATTTATTTTGGTACTTGGGTAGGCCCCCTATCAGTAGGGCTAATGGATATAAAGGTTAAGTAATATGAATATGGCTAATAAATACAGAGATTAATGTTTGGCTATGACGAAGTAGATTGCCATTTTGTAGTTTCAAATGCTAACTTCTTGACTCCACATGATGAATTGGATAATAATGAGAAAAACAAAGATTAGAGGTACATTTTACTGAAATGGATTAATTATCTGAGATTTCAATTAAGCCCTTTTCACATTTCAGCAATTGAATTCAATTCCGCAAAGTCAGCCACAACTTCAGCAATTTCCGCCAATTCAACCCCTTTCAACCATTTTAGGCCTTACCGAACTGCTAAGGATCCGCTCAGCCGCTAAGAAATCACTGAGCCTTGGAGGGGAAGACGGTCAGCCTGAGAGGCAGGCGGTCAGCCCCCTGGGTAATAAGCCTACCAAGTCCAACATTTAGTCAATGACTGAAGTAATGAATACAATGGAAAAAATGCATTGGTTCTTGAACTATGTTTCACATTTCAAACAAATTATGCAAAGTTTCAATCTTTTCAAACTGATGAAGGGATGTAATCGGCTATACAAGTAACTAGCAGCAAGTTACCTCTAATTAGCGTTCGTTCTTCATTCCAAGAATGCAGGAGCTAGAACGACAGATCAAGCAGTTAATAAATAAAAAGGTTAAATTTTGCATCAAAGAAACAGTACCTCGTAAAAACAAGAATGAAAAAAACAGCAGTGAACAAATGTACCGAGTTGAGAAAGTCTTTCGGCGGATGGGTGATCGGACGGTGGACACTGGGGCGTTTGGCTCTATGGTCGATCTCACACTCTGTCCGCATCACTTCGTCTAATATACGTATCAATATTTCTCTCTAATTTCCAACACAAATGTGGAAAAGAAGATGGGGACATGCCAAAAGTAAGCACCAATTTTGTCGTTCAGTTTGGATTTCTAAAATGGAGCAACTTTACATTCGTGAAGTCGAAAACTTTATTGAGTAGAGTGCCTTGTTTTCCTTTGCCTATATTAGATTTTGGGACCTCACTGGCTAGCAGAGTAGCAGCCACTCACTGTGTTTATACTTTAAATTTTGTACTGTCCGACGGAAGAACAGCCCCTCTCCAGAAGAAAGGGCGACAATGGCACAATGTATATGTATGTACTCATACCAAAATTTAACAAACAATTCAATCGGGAAGGTATTCAAATAAATTGTTGAATATGACTGCACTTTTAGCTGCGCAGTTATCATCAAGAATTCATTTGAACGCCTTCCCGAATTAATAATATGCTCAAAATATTTCATCAAAAAATTTCACCGGGATCCGGTCTAAATTGCGACGGTCGGACAAAGTCTCCTATATAAGGGCTTATTTGATCTTTTTGGTTAGTACGTGGACTTATTTGTCTCTTTTCTCTAGTCATATGTGATGAATGATGGACAACCTGAACAAGCAATTAAACTTTACAAAAAATAACAAAACAAAATGCGTCATTGCGTGAGGATTAGCTTTAGTTTTTTTTTAAATTTTCTTTTCGTCTCTGATTTTTTCCTTTTGTTTGCCTGTCTGGTACTTTTTACTTTTTTGAATAAAATCTCTCTTCAAAAAAATGTGATGAATGAGCATTTTCAAGTGAAAAGGTGGAATACACATGATCAAGTAAGCATTTTTTTAAAGGATCCAGTAAGCATTTTATCTATCAACAAAATTACAAAAATATCAACATACCTACATGTTAAATCTTTGGAGAAAAGGGTTTCGTTTTGTTTGCACACGAAATGATTACATGCAAAGTTTAGAGGAGTTAAAATATATTACATTGTTGGACTAGATCTTTAATTTAATTTTTCATTGCGCGTAAATTCGATACAATGCTTTATAAAAAGAAGGGAAAATTGTCAAATAGGCCCTCGAAAAAAAGTCAATTAAGTCCTTCTATAGGAGACTCTGTCCGTCGAGATTTGGGGCGGTTCCCAGTGAAATTTTTTTATGAAATTTTTTGAGCATCTTATTCATCAAGTCTAGTTTATTCATACCAAATTTGAGCTAAAAATTCAATCGGGAACGCATTCAAATTAATTTTAGAACGCAAAAATGCGCAGTTATTTTCAAGAAATAATTTGAATGTGTTCCCAATTGAATTTTTAGTTGAAGTTTGGTGTGAGTAAACTAGACTTGATGAATAAGATTCTCAAAAAATTCCACTGGTAACCGCCCCAAATCGCGATGGCTGAACAGAGTCTCCTATAGAAGGATTTAATTGACTTTTTAATGAAAGTTCGAGAACCTATTTGACAGTTTTTCCAAAAAAGAATGCAAAGTATTTTGCCCCTCTCCTCTAACGTAAAATACTTTACAAGGTTCAATGCAAAAAGTTTTTACAAAATGTTCTATAGTTTACACTAAATAATCAAATCAAACGGTGTAAACATGTTACATCCTTACACTTCGCATTTAAAGAAAAAGCGGAAAAAGTTGATATTAGCTAGAGAAAAATGAGAGAGGAGCCTCACAATCGGATGGTCATTAGATCTCACCGATTAATATTAGATAATTGTGTGGCATGATACTCCCTTCTAGGGGTGGGAAAAACCGAACCGAAACCCGGAAACCGACCCTGGACCGACCCGAATTATGATCCCGGTCCGAGTTTTTTCTTTTTAACCGGCCCGAATTAAAAAAAAAACGGACCGAACCGAAAATTCTGGGCTCATTAACGGGCCTTAAATTCTATAACCCGGCCCGGACCGAAAAAACTCGAAACAATTAGTTTTATTATAAAATTAATATAGTATATGAATAATTGAATATAAATAAAATATTTCCTAATATATGATTATAATCACGGTGGATAAAAAAAGATTTAGTAACTTTTAGTAACTACAAATATGTTGAATTTGTTTAGCGTAATGATGACCATGAGAATATATTTATAGCAACTACTAGTTTAGTAGAGGTTCAAAATAGTAGGGGACGAATTAGTAGAGATTGAGGTAGTAGGGGTAAGCTAGTAGGGGTTCAAAATAGTAGAGGTTGAAGTAGTAGGGATTGAGTTAGTAGAAGTTCATGATAACAGGGGTTGAATTAGTAGGGATTGGGTTAGTAGGGGTTCAACCCCTACAATTTTGAACCCCTACTAAATCCCTACTAGTTCAACCCCTACTATTTTGAATCCCTACTAAACTAATCCCTACTAGTTCAACCCCTACTATTTTGAACCCCTACTAGCTTAACCCCTACTATTCAATCCCTACTGGTTCAACCCCTACTATTTTGAACCCCTACTAACTCAATCCCTACTAGTTCAACCCTTACTATTTTGAACCCCTACTAGCTTACCCCTACTAATCCAATCCCTACTAATTCGACCCCTACTATTTTGAACCCCTACTAAACTAATCCCTACTAGTTTAACCCCTACTATTTTGAATCCCTACTAACTCAATCCCTACTAATTAAACCCCTACTATCGTGAACCCCTACTAGCTTAACCCCTACTAGTTCAGTCTCTACTGTTTTGAATCCCTACTGTTTCAACCCCTACTATTTTGAACCCCTACTAACATAATCCCTACTATTTTGAACCCCTACTAGCTTAACTCCTACTAACCCAATCCCTACTAGTTCAACCCCGACTATTTTGAACCCCTACTAACCCCACTCCTACTAGTTCAACCCCTACTATTGTGAACCCCTACTAGCTTAACCCCTACTACTCAATCCCTACTAGTTCAACCCCTACTATTTTGAACCCCTACTAACCCAATCCCTACTAGTTCAACCCCTATTATTTTGAACCCGTACTAACTCAATCCCTACTAGTTCAACTCCTACTATTTTGAACTCCTACTAGCTTAACTCCTACTACCCAATCCCTACTAGTTCAACCCCGAATATTTTGAACCCCTACTAACTCAATCCCTACTATTTTGAACCCCTACTAAACTAATCCCTACTAGTTCAACCCCTACTATTTTGAACCCCTACTAGCTTAACCCCTACTATTCAATCCCTACTGGTTCAACCCCTACTATTTTGAACCCCTACTAGCTTACCCCTACTAATCCAATCCCTACTAATTCGACCCCAACTATTTTGAACCCCTACTAAACTAATCCCTACTAGTTTAACCCCTACTATTTTGAATCCCTACTAACTCAATCCCTACTAATTAAATCCCTACTATCGTGAAACCCTACTAGCTTAACCCCTACTAGTTCAGCCCCTACTATTTTGAATACCTACTGTTTCAACCCCTACTATTTTGAACCCCTACTAACATAATCCCTACTAATTTACCCTACTATTTTGAACCCCTACTAGCTTAACTTTTACTAACCCAATCCCTACTAGTTCTACCCCTACTATTTTGAACCCCTACTAACCCCACCCCTACTAGTTCAACCCCTACTATCGTGAACCCCTACTAGCTTAACCCCTACTAACCCAACCCCTACTAGTTCAACCCCTACTATTTTGAACCCCTACTAACCCCACCCCTTCTAGTTCAACCCCTACTATCGTGAACCCCTACTAGCTTAACCCCTACTACTCAATCCCTACTAGTTCAACCCCTACTATTTTGAACCCCTACTAACCCATTCCCTACTAGTTCAACCCCTATTATTTTGAACCCCTGCTAACTCAATTCCTACTAGTTCAACTTCTACTAGCTTAACTCCTACTACCCAATCCCTACTAGTTCAACCCCGACTATTTTGAACCCCTACTAACTCAATCCCTACTAGTTCAACCCCTACTATTTTGAACCCTTACTAAACTAATCCCTACTAGTTCAACCCCTACTATTTTGAACCCCTACTAGCTTAACCCCTACTATTCAATCCCTACTGGTTCAAACCCTACTAACTCAATCCCTACTATTTTGAACCCCTACTAGCTTACCCCTACTAATCCAATCCCTACTAATTCGACCCCTACTATTTTGAACCCCTACTAAACTAATCCATACTAGTTTAACCCCTACTATTTTGAATCCCTACTAACTCAATCCCTACTAATTAAACCCCTACTATCGTGAACCCCTACTAGCTTAACCCCTACTAGTTCAGCCCCTACTATTTTGAATCCCTACTGTTTCAACCCCTACTATTTTGAACCCCTACTAACATAATCCCTACTAATTTACCCTACTATTTTGAACCCCTACTAGCTTAACTCCTACTAACCCAATCCCTACTAGTTCAACCCCTTCTATTTTGAACCCCTACTAACCCCACCCTTACTAATTCAACCCCTACTATCGTGAACCCCTACTAGCTTAACCCCTACTACTCAATCCCTACTAGTTCAACCCCTACTATTTTGAACCCCTACTAACACAATCCCTACTAGTTCAACCCCTATTATTTTGAACCCCTACTAACTCAATCCCTACTAGTTCAACTCCTACTATTTCGAACTCCTACTAGCTTAACTCCTACTACCCAATCACTACTAGTTCAACCCCGACAATTTTGAACCCCTACTAACCCAATCCCTACTAGTTCAACCCCTACTACCCAATCCCTACTAGTTCATCCCTACTACCCAATCCTACTAGTTCAACCCCTACTATTTTGAACCCCTACTAGCCCAATACGTACTAGTTCAACCCCTACTATTTGTGAACCCCTACTAGTTCAGCCAATCCCTACCATCGTCAACCCGTACTATTTTGAACCCCTACTAGCTTAGCCCCTACTAACCCAATCCCTACTAGTTCAACCCCTACTAACCCAATCCCTACTAGTTCAACCTTACTATTTTGAACCCCTTTTAGTTTAACCCCTACTACCCAATTCCTACTACTTCAACCCCTACAATTTTGAACCCCTACTAACCCAATCCCTATTAGTTCAACCCCTATTATCGTGGACCCCTATTAGCCCCTATTAGCTTAACCCCTACTACTCAATCCCTACTAGTTGAACCCCTACTAACTCAATCCCTACTAGTTCAACCCCACTATTTTGAACCCCTACTAGCTTACCCCTACTAACTCAATCCCTACTAATTCGACCCCTACTATTTTGAAACCCTACTAAAAGAACAATGATATATTTCACGTTCGGGCTTTAACCGGTCCAACCCGAACCCGGACCGAACCCGGACCGAACCCGGGCTACCAAAAACCCGACTCGGATCGAATATAATGGGCTTTGTTCCGGTCCCTAATTTTCATAACCCAAGATATTCCGGGTAATTTCCGGGTTTAGCAAAAACCCGACCCAGACCGAACCGATCCCACCCCTACTCCATTCGTCCTCAAAAACAAGTTCCAGTTCGGTTTACGATGCTTGACTGACGATAAAGCAACTCGATCCCTGTTCACACTCGGATTATTTTTAGTAAATAAAATTTACATATTAAGAAACTACATTAAAACCGCTACAAAACCTGATCAAGAAAATTTCAATTTAATAAAAATTTGATATATATAATAAAAGATTAGGAGTGACTTAAGTTGACCAATGAATAGTGAAGTGGAACTTGTTTTTGAATCGGAGGGAGTATTATTTTGAAAGGGAAGGAATATAAGGCTTTTTTTGTCTATCACACACAACATGTGTTTCACCCCATATCTTCTAATCTTTCCACAACAAGGGAGAACTATTTTCAATTTTATGATCTATTAGTAGTTGTTATGCCGTGGAATTTTAGAGCAAAA
This sequence comes from Cuscuta epithymum, assembly GCA_945859915.1. Lineage (NCBI taxonomy): Eukaryota > Viridiplantae > Streptophyta > Magnoliopsida > Solanales > Convolvulaceae > Cuscuta > Cuscuta epithymum. Next base: position 621,401 of record CAMAPF010000406.1, on the reverse strand, counting down.
AGAGTTTTACTAGAGAGCAAACACAATTCCCAGTGGGAATTTTAGAATTATTTTTAAAATTGTCCTTGTCATTTGTAAATCATTAATGAAGATCCAAAATAGATGTGTTTCTGTCATCATTTTATTTGATCACTTTTAAGTTCAAAGTGCTCCTTAAAAAGGATCTCTTTTGTGTCACAGGCTTTTCCATTGGTAATACCAGTGTCCTAAATCCGAAATTGAAATAAACTGAGACAATTGTTATTTGAGAAGGCTGTATCAATGTAAAGGCAATTTACAGCTACAAATTGAAGTTCAGTACTTCAGTTGCTCGAGTTTTTCAACTAATTAATTAAAAAAAACTAACTAGTCATTTGCTGAATTAAAATGTAAACTCTAGATAACAAAATCTCGTTACATACTCATCACTAATGTATTACTCGTATTTACTCATGTTCCAGCTTTCAAAATTACCAGCATTCGTTGCAACTGCATTTACCTCCCACAAAAAGGTGAAACCTATTGCAGTCTCTAACACTAATCTCTCGCCCATAAACCTTAGAGATCATCTTCATTGCAGCATGGCAATCAGTGCATATCCTTAAATTCTTCACTACACGGATTGGAACTCCCGGCCTAGTCTTCATAATCACGTATGCAACTGCCACTTTCTCACTATGGCGTGAAAGCACCAACTCCTTCCCCTCATCGTCAAGGTCAACCAGCACCTCATCTATATTGCTAACATACCCCTCCATTCTTATCCTATTCAAAATCTCATCAAGCATCATGTATATCTCGTTTGTGTCCTCACGAGACTCGTCTCCTACATAGAACTCGTGTACATTCCCATCCACTTCCACCAAACTACACCCAGGGACTTTCTTTATCCCTTTTGCCTCCATAACACTTCGGACCCTCCTGGCATCCTTCCACCTCCCCATCTTAGCATATACGTTCGAGAGAAGAACGTGGGCCCCGCTGTTCGTGGGTTCAAGCTCTATAATCTTGTTGAGCGAGACCTCGCATGTTTTTATGTCTCCCAATGTTCTCGCCCCACTTAGGAGGGACCCCCATATGAGCACATCAGGTTCGATGGGCATTGATTTCACAAGATCCCATGCCTCATCGAGTTGCCCAACTCTTGCATATAGGTCAACCATGCAACCGTAGTGCTGGAGTGTGGGAGGAATACAATATTCATTTCGCATTGTTTCGAAGATTGAGTTTCCTTGATTCACAGACCCTGAGTGGACACAAGTGGAGAGGATGCCGATGAATGTAACTCCATTAGGGTTTATGCCAGAGGCGATCATCTTTGAGAATAAAGATAGGCATTCATCCTTGTGCCCATGCATGGCCAGACCAGAGATCATGGTTGTCCAAGTCTTCACGTCTTTATTCGGACCCAAATTTTCAAACACTAATTTTGCCCTAGTAATGCTCCCGCATTTCGCATACATGTCGATCAATGAAGTCCCTAAGACGTTCCCGATACTAATCCCACATTTTTCAATGTAACAATGAGCCCACTTTCCATGCTCTAGGGCGCCCAGCTTTCCACAGGCAGAAACCAAAACGGACATGGTGAACTCATTAGGAATGGCGTCCTTCAGCGTTTGCATCTTGCGGAACAAGAGCAATGCGTTTTTATACAGACCCGTTCTCACATACCCTTCCATCATGCAACTCCACGACACAGTATTTCTCGATGGCATCCTGTCGAACACCTTGCGTGCAGCAGTAACCATACCAGCTTTTACATAAGCGTTGAGCATCGAATTCCAAGACGCCAAATCCGGTTGGAGAATTTCGTCGAACGCTTGTTGGGCAAGGGGTAAAGATCCGTAACACGAGTACATGTTGACCAGCGATGTCTTCACGAACACGTTTCCCGATAGCCCGAGTTGGATAATGAGTGAGTGAATGGACCGAGCCGGGGAGAAGTATTCCGGTGAGGTGAAGGACTGGAGGAGGAAAGGGAAGGTGTGGGAATCGGGTCGTACGCCATGGGAGCGCATGCGCAGGAAAATGGAGAGCGGGGTGAAGGAAGAATCTGATGGTTTGCCATGGGCACGAATGAGATTGTTCCAGACAAAGGATTCAAGCGTTGGATAGGAGAGATTGAGAGTGGGGTGGCTTGCAGATATCAGATTTCTGCTACTTCTTGATACTTGCATTCCCAGTTTCTTCTTTCCTGGTGGCCGGAAATGCAGCCAAACCACTCACAATCCGGTAATCGTCGCCGCCGGCCCAATTAGATTTTCAATTGCTATATCCAAAATGGCAGCCCATGGAGTGATATGTGTTAGACCAATAGGATATATTGGGCCTGCTTATGTAACTACAATGAATGGGCCTTCAGCGCCTAAATTGCACCCGGGCGACGACCGCAATTGATTCAAAATGGAAGCAGACGTCGCCGGCGACTTCCCATGCTCTTCGATCGCCGTCGACTCCGTCCTTCGTATCGGTACAGTATGTTCATCTTCTCTAACTCCTCTCCCGAATTCCTTGTAATCTCTCTGTGCATATATATTCATCAAACAGATTGAATCCATTCAAACAGAGACATTATCATCTCAGGGTGGCTTAATCTGGGGCGGCTTGACAGGATCTCGTGACGCTGGAAAACAAGGTTGCAATAACTTCTTGGTGCCGACTGCTTGAATAATTGGTTTTGATTTTGTCATTTGAATTTATTTAATTCAATTTACAGTAAAATTTCCACAGGTCTGAGTACTCTTGCTCGCTTGCCGTTCATAGTATGTTTTTCCCCATTTGTTTTATATGCATTATTACTTAAACCAATTACTTCTTCTGAAAAATATGTTCTGTTCAGCAGTTGACATTGAGTTTGGGCAAGCTTCTTGCAGCATTAAGGCTTTTCTAGTTAGGGGATTTCGAAGAGTGGGAGATTATCTCTTTTTGTTAATATTAGCTTATAAAACTATATGATTAGTTAAATAGAGTATCTCAGTAGAGTTGATATCTTCACGTTGTTTTTTTACCATCTAAATATAAGAATAGTTTAAGAAGTACTACTTCGAAATCCATGAATCAGTCAAGCATTATTTTTTTAAAGTAATCCGACAAGCATTACACACTGTAAAAAAGGGGTTTTTTGAGTGAAGAAGGGGAATTTAGAAAAATGATAAACATATGGAAAAGAGATAAGCAACTATAAAAGAAAAGGAATTTGTAGTGTTAGACAAATTCTGAGATACTATAAAACATACGGAGTAAATATTAAATCTATAGCTCAACTATTAACTTGAATTATTAGTTCATGTGGAAAGTTCGGAGTATTAGATTTTGATATCTAAGTTAGCAAAAAGCTTATCATTCAATTGTTCATTTGAGTTCTTGAGGTTTCATAGCCCTGTTATAAGTTATAACACCTTTGGCAGTTTGAGTACAGCTGGTCTTTTTTTATAATATTCTCTTGTTTACCCTTTTTTGTATACAGGCCAAATCAATTGGTCATTGTGGATTCCAATGGGGTAAGGAATAATAGTATCCTGGAACTAATTTTTGCTTATCTTCCAGTGTTTAGTTTCTGTGTCATAACTCATCAAGTCTGCAGAACTTTGAGTGCTGAATCCATTATGTTAATAAATGTTATTTATGATTTGAGTGGATTAAGTTTGATTATTTGAGTACCCCAGTTTCTCATTGTTAGATTACTGAGTCATTTGCTTAAGGGGAAATTTTCAAATTCATCTACACACCAACATAATCCTTTCTGTACAACTTTCATTGGACCTTAAGTTCTGTCTAGATTGGGAGCTTTGGGGTGTCTTGCATTCGGGGAATTCAGGCAGGAAGGTACTGGGAGGATTGAGTTTGTATTGTAACAATTTATCTATTTTGTTAGTTTTAAAACAGAATATAATTGTGTAGTTTTATATCATTGTTTCCATATAGTTATTATCTTCATTTTATCTCAACCATCTAAACGAAGAAATCTTCTTCTTCATCATTCTTCAACATTACCCCAGTGCCGCAAAGGCTCCCACCTACGGTGGGGTAAGGGGGGTCGGATGTACGCAGCCTTACCCATGTACTAAAATACAGAGACTAAAGTACAAAGAGAATGTTTCCGGATGACCCATAGTGAAAATCGCGTCGAAAATTGCATAGGCCGGCTGCTGCTTCATAATAAAGAAGCGCGGACAGATTAGTGAGTCATTTTGCTTTATTCCATCATATTACCAAGCCAAAAATAGTGAGTCTTTGGCTCCATTGCAATTGATGGAAAAATCTTAAATGTAGAAATGATGTGAAAAATATGTATCGACCTTCTCCTACCCTACCCTTCCCTAACTAAACAAGCCCTTGTTGAACTCGGGGTTCTAATCTTGATTCTTGTTAATTTATTATATACTACGGTAATTGGATTATGATCACATGTCTAAATTTTCATCATCCCATGAATATGCCCCCATAAGATGTCTCCTTTGAATGTCTACATTCAAGCTCCTCAGCCATTAGTCTTAAATCTCTCTCATGCTTTTAAAAAAATCATCATATTTTATAATGTTTTGAGATGTGACTTCTGGATATGTATATTCACATTTTCATGATCTTTTAAAATTGTTTGTTGTTTATACTTCGTATTATCTTGTTGTGGGTGCTTCGGCTTCTTATCTTCAGGACTCTTTGCTGCAATCTTCTCATTCACTCATTGTGGTCTCCAGAGATATAGAAGGAGGGCTGATTTGGTTGGTTCATATCTTTCTCACATTATCGCTTCATTATTTTCATTTCAACATTTCTATTCTTCCTTCCCGTGTTTAGTTGTTGACCTCACTGTTTTTACCTTTTCAGCAAAATGAAAACCTTTTGTTAATGGCTCCCTTCCAATGGGGACAAGATTTAATGTGGTCAAATTGCCAATCTGAAAATAAACTTTTGCGGTCCCAAAAAGAATTCTTGAGTCTCACATGTCTTTATTGCCACGTGGGACTCCTTAGGGTATGTTTGGGATTCTAGGGAGAAAGGAATGGAACGACTTTCAAGCTAAGTTGTTGGAGGGGAAAGAGATGGAAAGATGAGCCAACCCTTCTTATTTGGGATGAGTAAATTTGGAAAAAAGACAGTCTTATATGAAATTATAAATGAGAATCACTTCTGTGAAATGGTGAATTCAAATAGCTCACTGATATTCATTTTAAATTGAGCTTAAATTATGATTTAACTAGTTATGTTTCAAAACTCCTCATTTTAGAAAAACTTAAAAATTGAGCTTTTGAAGGTTTTGGAGGGCCTCAAAAACCTTCCAAAATCATTCCTCCACATTTTTAAACTCCCAAACACAAATAGGAAATAGGACGGTCATCAACTCTCACATGTCTTAGCCTCCCTCCCAAAAGCCAACTCCCAAACATACCCTTAAGCGATGTTTTGCTCGCACACCACCTGAAATTACAGTAATGCCCTTTCTATGGAAGGAAAAAAAGAAAATGAAAAACATTTCTGTCTGGTTTAAATGTAAACTTCAACTTCTGAGTTTGGTATGCAGATTAATGTGGTGTCAGCAGGCATTGTGGCAGGCACTGTCCTGTGTGGGCCCCGACAGTGGAAACAGGTAGCTGGAGTAACTGGTCTTGTGTGTTTATTACACAGAGCTAATGAAGACTCCAATCCATACAAGTAAAAAAAGCCATTGTTGTAAGAAACGAGTAATAAGAATCAAGGACAAATCCATCCAGTGTGCCATATAAGGGGGGACTAGTTCCTGTTTGATTCATACCTTACGAGTTCAGTGCTTCTAACGTTATTATAATACCGAGTACTTCGTACATACAAGGCTGAGGTATTTAATCTCTCGTGATCCCACCTATTAAATGAAGCAGATTACTACCATAAATGAAATGCTTCAGAATTGTACCATTTTAGAATTACGGTTAAACAATCTTACTTGATAATTTTAACTTCACGTGAATTTGTGAATAAATTATGTCTGATTAATTGTTTTATCAAGTTGATGAGGTTAGTAAGAGTCAAATGTGATCATGATTTGTTGCGAAGACTGGATTAGCTATATCTTGGTTTCTCTTTGAACTGGTCAAGTTTAAAACGTGCTAAATCAAATTTTGTCAGTCTTAATTACATACATAGTATAAAATAGACATTTATTAGACCATTTCCTATTAAATCAGATCAGAAATTTAAAACATTCTCAGTGGTATGTACTACATATCAAACTAAATCGAATCAGACATGAAAAATATAGTCCAAGTAAACATTCTAAAATACATAAACACCATTATTCCGCTAATGATTAATTATGATACCATCATTTATGGTATTATCACCTTTCTCTCCCTCCCCTTTTTACCTCTCGTGTGAACTATACGAGTTTTTTTAAAAAATTGCCATTTCCATTAAAACTCTTGGGAAGGTGATTCAGTGTTTTTTATAACTTCAAATTATAAAATACGGTATTTAGTAGCGGTGCACGATTAATTGCCGGAGTCCATGCATGGAGCATAGAACTTTTTATGATGAGATTTATAATGGTCGGAATATTAAATGCGAAAGAATTAATGCGTAGAAGTGATTTGCGGGCCTAAAGGAATTGATGTTACACGAAGTTTAGCCAAACGTGGTATAGGGCTGGTAATAAATTATTAGGTTTTTTGGTAGAAAACATTATTGTCCATCAACTACCGTAACAGGTATCTCGTGTTGAAAATTTATTTGTGATGAGTGATGACTACGTTTTTGTGGAGTTGCTTTTAAAAACTACCGGACAATTATATTTTCCTTTTGCTTGATGTAATAATCTTGAATCTTTTGATATAAATATAGGTCTGTTTTGATGATGAGGAAAAAACTCTGATCGTAGTTTATATTCTTACTCCGGGAGAGGAGATATAATGGCAAAAATGACTATCAGTCACACATGACACATGATTGATGATACCTAATTTTGATTTGTACGTAGAAGTGTGTAATATTTAAAATAAAAAAAGTTGGAGTTACTTTTTTGGTAATATTACTATGGAGAATCATTTTAATTGTTATATACTTATATCATATACGTATTTTTTCTTAATTTTATCAATAAATATAATTTAAATATAATCTATTCACATTTTATCCAATTTAGTCAATTCAATCGGAATTTTATTAATTTCAAGTTTAACAAATAGTCTCTTAGGGGGTGTCCCCAAAACTGATTCTAAAGGATTTTTAAAGAGTGTGGATTGTATGGATTTTAATGGAGTTCTAGAGATTCAATGAGACTCTAATTCTATGGATTTCCACATTTCACTATCTTCTCCCATCCCAGGCGCGCTACTTCTACGGCAAATCTGCTATGGAATTCCAAAGATTCATCTCAATCCAATGTTTTCCTTATTTGATACTCTGTATGTCACTTATCCAATACTCCTTATTTGGTTATTCTTCAAACAGCATACCTATGTCCATATGAAAACCTCTTGGGCTCCCATTGGCCTCCTTCATCGTTTCCCAACAAGGAAAACCAGTTGCCGGCGAGCTCCATGTCAGGTCAAGGAAATCCCACAACGTTCGCCCATGTTCAGAGTGGTCATGACTTTGTCGATTCATTCCTCGCGAAATCTCCATGTCAGGTCAAGGAAAACCAGTTGCCGGCGAAATCTCCATGTCGCTCAAGATAAACCAGTTCCGTCTGTCTCTCCCTCTGCGGCTCAGCTCATGACTTTCTCGATCTCTTTCTCCATGGATTTTGAAATCCCATGGATACACATAAGACTTGTGATAGAATGTTTTTTGTGTTTAATTCCATGAGAATCATTTAAAATCCATCTAAGCAAATAATAATAAAAATACATGGAATAGTTGAGGACACCACATTTTCATAGACTTTATAGAAATCCAAATTGAAGACACCAGATTGTGATGGAATTCTAAATTCCATTAAAATCTATCAGAATGGACACCCCTTTTAGTCTATATATCCTCGTCGGATTCCAATGTAAAGTGTGATTGATGATTAATGACAGATTTGAAGATGGGGCATTTATCAAATTCTTTCTCCCATCACATTTTGTTAAGAATAAAAACTTGCATTGTCACATCGTTTTAATTTGGTTCTCTCAACAGTGCCATTTGATAGGACTGGATTAGCCCTAGATTTGTTTGGTTGCACACGTTCAATATAGTATTTATAGACGGAGTACAAACATGCGTGCTTGTAATTACAATTTAACATTGATATTAGTATATTACCAATTTTATGCATGCTTTGTTTAATAAGTTAGTAAAAAAACTAAGACCAAATTAAGATACAAATATGCCCTTCGTTCATTTGTACAATGTCTTAGTTGAATTTTCATGCAATATAAAAATGATGGTTTTGGTGAAGATACGTGATAGAGTATATTTATATAAACCCCTAAGTCACCAACTCACCATGCATGCATTAGACTTGAGTATTGGGTCTAGGTTGGGCTCACTACAAAAAAATACGGGATTGTCACGGAATTTGGCACGGACTTACCGATTTTTCTTGTCAAATAACTCGTGACAAAGTGTTTTTTGCACGGATTTGACATATCTCTGCCAAAATCATTGTCAAATCTCTGCCAATCTCTTATTTTTTTAGTGGCTTAGGTGCCCCTTAGAGAAGATTGAGATTAGCATTCTGACGAGGGGTCTAATGAATTTTGAGAGAAGATTGGGATTAGCATTCCAAATAGTGAATTGCAACCTCTAAAACAATAAAGATTATAAACTTAACAATGAAATACAAATAGACCAAATAGAGTAAAATGCATAGACAACATCATAACTTTGGTATTGATATATTATGATACATTAACTTTTTAATGAAGCATTGATACCATAACTATGTTTAAATGTTTCAATTGATAGTACCATTCGATGGGGTCTAGATTGCACGTACAGAGAGCTGGGCACGAATCGGAATTACTCATTCCATATCAAAGAACTATTCTTTCTTAACCAACAAAACCAAAATAATACGATAGTATAATACGGGATCAGCCTAAAAATTTTATAAAGTATGGGATGGTATCGATTCTTTACTAAGAAGCATCCCATAACTGCCATGTGCGTGCTCACCCTAGCTAGTTGTTTGTCAGTTGTCACTAAGGTATAAGGTTAATTGCATACTCCCTCCTCCGTATCATATTAGTTGTAACATTATAATTTACACATTATTCATGTACTCTACTTTGACTACATTTTATTTATTAATGTATGCGATTATTTTTTAAAAAAAAATATTGTTGAATTCGTCTCAATACAAACTTTCATAGTTTATTTTTAATTTTTTTTACTAATAGAGAATTAAATATAATGACGGTCAAAGTTGTGCACTGACAAACGTGAAAAAGGGAATGTTGCAACTAAAAGAGAACGGAGGATAGTATATAATAAATAATTTAGCCTTCGTGAATATTCTTCTAAATGTATTATAGTATTTTCTCTAGTTATTAATGTCAAGATCTTCGATTGGAATGAGACTCGAACTTGCGACCTCCTCTTTGGAGATCAGCATCTATGTTATCAGACTACAAGGTACTTGACAATTTAGCCTTAGCTTGCATTTTTATAAATTTATAAATTAAATACCCCTCCACGTGTTTGGAGATACACTTTATATTTAATTAAATTCAAATGTTATCTCTTTTTATTACCTTTTATCTAGATCTTGATTTCCAAAGCAACAATACTAAATGTAATGGAGGGTGTTTGAATTCGGGTGTAACCGTGTAAGGAAATTTATTTGTAAAAGGGTATGTGATGTTTATTACCAAAAAGGAAGTGAAAAATAATATGCAATCATCTAGTTAATTTAATACTCCGTATTAGAAAGTAGTACTCAATTTTGTTTGGACAAGCACTATAGGCCATGCTGGGTAAGGATAGATTATTTTAAAGAATAGAAAATGTATTTAAAAAGAAGAAATCTTGAGTTTATCAAAAAACTAATAAAACAAATATATACTTCTTAAATAAATAAAGTTGTGGAGATAGAGATGAGCTGATTTCACACGTCACTTACCTTATATTTATGGAGCCTTCAGTTGAATTTCATTCATTAAATCAATAAATATAGGAAACAATATAAAAGTTTACCATTACTAGTACACCACCACCTCCCACCCATAAATTATTATATCTATTCATTCATCCATCAGCTTCTCCTAAATCCCTCCCCTTTCGCCGTCACAGATCTGTTCTATCCGTCAATGCCGAGTTTTGTGCCGTTATTATAATCATTTTTTGGTTTTCTGTGTTTCTATTTTCAGGAAAAATATGGCTCTTGAATATCAAGAGGTCGCTACACTCTCTCATCTTCCTTTGCATGTTTTATGTTTTATATATGAGATATATAATTAAATTCTTATATATATATATATATATATATATATATATATATATATATATATATATATATATATATATATTCAATATTAATTAATTACATTTATTATTACGTACAGGAATATGTAAGAAATTCGAGAGGAGTCCAGCTCTTCACTTGCAGATGGCTGCCCTTCTCTTCTCCAAAGGCCCTTGTTTTCCTTTGCCATGGTTTGCCTTTCTTCTTTCTAGCTTCTCTACTGTTATTTTATCTTAATTCTCTCTTTTTTGTTTTTTTTAATAATATAATAATTATATGGAGTATTTATGCTGCTGATTAAAAAGAGGGTTTGATCAGGGTATGGCATGGAATGCAGTGGCTTCATGAAAGGTAATAAAATGTTTGATCCCTCCATTCTTCTACTTCTATTCCGTTACTTTATTTCATCCCTTCTTTGTTTCTCTAGAAAAACAGTCAAATTGGTGGTAATATATTTACTCCTACTCTTTCCGTCCAGAAAAGGTTCATTAAATTGACTTTTTGTGGTCAATTATACGCAAGTTTTATCGATGATATTTTTTAATACGAAATAAATTTTGAATATGAAAATTATATCAAAATATTCCTTATTAAAAATATTTTAATACAAGTATAAAATTTATGAATTGCATACAAATATAATGATTAAAATCATTGTTCAATGTTTGTTATCATTAGTCAAGAAAAATCAATATTTAGAAAGAGTAAATTGTTTGTACTAAATAAGTCTTGGAGTTCCATTTGATTCGTATTTTTATACACAATCTGCACCCATAATTTAATTTAGGATAACCCGTTAATGCTTAAGATTTTGTTTGGACCATTTAATAGAAGACCTTCCCAATTTGCGTATAACTGCCCTTTTATTTGAGTGGGGTGGAGTATATGTCACACTCATCAATTATTAAAATAATATAATACGGAGTGTATGAGATTATGTATTACTTCTTTAGATTATATATAGCCCCACTTAAGAATGAAAACTCGGATTTTAATAATTGATTTTGCGCGCGTCTTACTAGGTGGTTTTGCTTATCCAAAATAAACCAATTTAGGCCTTCAGAATGCTTAATAGGGAATCATATTCATCTCAAATCTATGAGTACATAAGTTAATTAGGGTAGGATGATGCATTGGTAATTAAATTTTAGATAATTTTATAATTTCATGAACCATTTCCTAACCCCCTCCTTACTCCTATCATTGTCCAAATGTAATTATCATTATTCTCTTTTGGCAATTTAACATATGCTGTAAGACATATTAGTAATTAGTTAATTAGTGAGGAAATTCATCATCTACTACATCAGTTTTTTTGACTAATTTAAAATTCAAATGAGTGCTTTAGAATACAGCTAACAAGGAATAAGCATTTGGTCAACGGACCTCCTTACTTTCTTCTACTACGTATTAAATACTTCAATTCGTACATCTCAACCTTAAAACTTAAGCAATAAATTTAGGAATCACGCCTCTTATACAATATATATAATGGTCCATTGATGATATATATGAATAATAAATTGTGTAATCCAATAGAGATTTGTTGGTCGTTAATAAGTAGTGTGGATCGACAAGAACTTAAGGGACAATTTAGGCCCTGATTCACCCAAATTTAAAAAATGTTTTAATTTAAGATTAAAAAAATTGTGTGATCTTTTCTCAAAAATATACTTTTTAACGGTTTCGTGCCCTGACTCTGATTTTATATGCTCCATACTTGTCATTATAATAATATATAATAAATAACTAGGTGTTGGAACCAAGCTTGCAAGCTATGGTTATGCCGTGTTTGGAATTGATTATGAAGGACATGGACGGTCAATGGGTTCACGCTGTTACATCAAAAGGTTTGACAACATTGTCAACGATTGTTGTCTCTTCTTCAAATCAGTTTGTGGTAAGCCTCATTTTTTTCCAAATGACAACTATTCTAGTTCTATTTCTTCAATTAAATGCTCTCATTTAAGATATGTCTAGTTTTCACCATTTGCTTCATCTCCTTTTCTAAAGCATGTTGTTTTGGATACCAGACCTAGAGGAGTACAAAGAAAAGAGAAGGTTCTTGTATGGGGAATCAATGGGAGGGGCAGTGACCCTACTACTGCACAAAATGGACCCTTCTTTCTGGCATGGTGCAATTCTTGTTGCCCCTATGTGTAAGGTAGAATGAGTTGAGAATCATATGCAATCACATATGCTACTACCATTGATATGAATCATATACAACTGTCAACCATATAACTCTCATTTTCTTATTCCTCGTGTGTCGTGTCAATTAAACTTGGTAAACTGTTAAGAAATGGATGAAGTATTGAATATTGTTCCAAATCGGCTAAATGTGAGGTTTGCGTTTGCCCCTTGATAACTAATTAACACGCATATTTGTATAATATTTTCAGATATCCGAGAAGGTGAAGCCACATCCTCTGGTCATAAGCATGCTAACTAAAGTTGAAGATGTCATACCGAAGTGGAAAATCGTTCCAACTAAAGACATCATAGACTCCGCGTTCAAGGATCCCGTGAAACGCGAAGAGGTGAGTTTGACACATATAAGCAACCCATCTATATTTTGAAATACCCAATTCCCTTTTGAAAAATAAAAATCATGTTAACACAATGCAAACACAGATAAGGGGGAACAAGCTCATATACCAAGAGAAGCCCCGACTGAAAACAGCTTTGGAAGTGCTTAGAACTAGCCTGAACCTCGAGGAAAGGTTAAATGAGGTAAACATAGTTGTTTATAACGCTCATATTTTCAGGTTTCAACTGTGTGCTAAATATGAAATAATTAACTCATTTATTTGTATTGGACTGTCCTCAATTCTTGAGGGTTTTTATTGGCATTGAGTCATGCATATCATCATTCGTAACAGAGTTGCAATTTGCAACCAAGTGGATATCCTATATGAGAAAAGTTGTGCAAACTAAACAGAGTTGTATGAGCATAAGGTTAGGGGTGACAAGATTGAAACAAATTCGACATGATATGCTTTAATAGATACATGAAGCTGCTCATAAAAGACTATAGATTAATATAATACTACCTCCGTCCCATTTATATTGGGACGGAAGAGGGTGTCACGGTTATTAAGAAAAGTGGGTTTGTGTGGTTGATATTAATTGATAAAGTAAGAATGATTTAGAGTCACACAAACTTTGTCAAATATGGTATGGGACAATTTAAGTGGGACTTCCCGAAACGGTAAAACAGGACAATATAAATGGGACGGAGGGAATACTAAAAAAGATGCATGAAGCTGCTCTACCTTGTCGAAGTGTGTGTCGCGCTATTGTCACTTGATGAAGTTAAGTTGTGCACAAAAGTAATGTGAATCACTAAAGCCTTGAATCAATGCCATAACCCCCTACCCCGTTACAACGATTTGTGAGAGGTCATGAAAACCTTTTAGGGAAAAAAACGTACTGATCAGACAAAGGTGACTTAGTATTGGGTTTAGACTGTTGAGTTAGGTGCAACCTTATTCTTGACTTATTGCAGAAAAAGTAGAGCTAAAAGGATGAGATCTTGTGTTGACAGGTTACATTTCCTTTCTTTGTGCTACACGGGGAAGCTGATAAGGTAACAGATCCAGAAGTGAGCAAGGCATTATATGAAGAAGCCAGTAGTAAAGACAAGACAATCAAATTGTATCCAGAGATGTGGCATGGCCTCACGTCCGGCGAGCCTGATCACAACATTGAAATTGTGTTTTCAGACATCATTTCTTGGCTCGACAAGCGGTCTAGAAATGGAAATGTTGATACGCTTATCACTTCCATAGAGTTTTCACCAGTTCCTACTCCGGGGAAAACACCAACACGAAGAGCAAAGCCATCATCAAATAGGAATTATTTTTGTGGGTGGAAGGGTCGTAGTGTACAGTATCGTTCTGCAATGTGAACATATTAGTGGTGCTAAATCACATATTTTGCTGTATTACTAGTGTCTCGTGTTCAATAGACTTTCCTTTTTTATTAATGGAAAAACACTACCTCCATCTAAAAAACAATGTGTGATATTTATCACTATAATGATTAATGGATGCATATTTTTTAATTTCATGTTATAAATAAAATCGGAGAATTAATTATTAATTTAAGCATATGTCCTAAATTAAGGACGAAAAGTTTTTTAGGTTAAAGTTATATATCGGGTTCCACTTGTTGATTTTAAATGGTGTATAATGGGTACAATCATACTCATAGTACTCCCTCCGTCCCTAAATAAACTTCTAACTTTCCTTTTTCGTCTGTCCCAATTAAAACTTACACTTTCCCTTTTTGGCAAAGAATTTGTGGTTCACAACAATTCTTACACATTTCTCTCTCCTCTGCACAATTCTCCACCACACAATACTCACTATTTTAAATTGTGTGCCAAACCTATTTGGAAGTTTTATTAGGGACGGAGGGAGTATAAGCCAAATATAGTGACTAAGCATTAAGCAGATTATATTTTTACTATGCCTTTTATTTTAATTATATATTTCATATTTTTAATTATTTCATTAATTATTCTACCATGCATGCATCTTATTGCTTTATTTATTATTTTGATCTACCATTTATATAATGCATTTTGTGTTTCATGAGAAATATACCCAAAACATGCTTGGGACTTGACTACTTGAGAGGTAAGAATTAGGGCATCGCAAAAGCAGTCACAATTTGGGACGGATGGAGTAATTTAATGGGTTTTCATTTCCTTTCCTCATATTGTGAACATATTTATATATATGGTGTGTGTGTGTACACTAAAATACACCATAATGCTAGATCTTGAACAAAACGTGATTATCTTAGGAATATTTAGGAATTAGAATGCTAACTTAGCTGTATGAAACGCCATAGACGAAAAAATAAAAACAAATGCCCACACAGCAAGTGGCACATAGGAGATAGTGTTTTACCATACAATCTTGCATTGCTTTTACCATTCCATTAAATATAGTACATCAATTGAATTACTGAGTGACCTTTTTATTCTGAAAGCATCCACTTCAACTTGCTTTTAAATGGCCAAAAACCAGATATCACAGGAAAAGTTTTACAATCAATGGGGAGTTGCACCGCCCTTATCACCTTCTTTTCCCTTTTGCGCAGCTGCTCTTAGTTGACGCTGCTCTTCCTTGTACACCCTATTCCTACGTTGAAACTGCAATAACCAGAAATTCCTTGAGTGCAACAAAATCAACAAAAATATACAGTACAATTTAAAGAAGATAATGTTAGTCCTCAGTTACCAGAAATTCAAAAAGAACTCTTCAAAGTTCTTAAATTTAGTCCTCAAGATGTAAGAATAATGTTAAATCCTCTGCAATTCACATGCATGTCCATGCACATTTAGCAAAGTTTCTAAAAAAAAATTCCTCCAACCTATGGGGTAACTGATTGATCTTAAGTTTGATGCAAATCGGTGCACTTATGTGTTATTACGAAACTGATATCGTACTTTTTCAGCCATGCGTCTTTTGTTTAGACATGGTTGCACTTTTGTAATATACAAATGCACTATAGATACAATGAAACACTTTTTATCACCACAATTCTATCACAGATTTTCGTATTATCTAGTCACCGCATTTTGGCCTGATATATAATCATGTTTTTAAGATGCTATTGTAACTGCTCAATCCTCAACCCCTCTACGAAAAGAAAATGAAAAATTGCTAAAGGCTATTTTAAAACCATAGTACTTATATAAGCTATTTTTGTATGATATGAAGAGTTAGCCTACTAATGAAGTACAATTAGTTGTTGAAAGTTGAAACCACAAATACACTAATAACTCAGTAATAAGCAAGGATAAGAGTTTGAAAAAAAATAGAGATAATGAAAAACTTATGTGGATTGTAAAAAATACGTACAAAAGATCTTTGGAAAAGCCCGAGATTCTTCTCCAGTTAGACAAAAAAGAGATTCGGCTTTTCTAACAAAAAAAAAACACTTCTCAAATTGTACTACAGAAACAACAATAATAAAGCTAATATCATAAAAACCCATGTTTGACTAGTAAAAGCTGTCATACCACACATGATCTATATCGACCGCATAAAGCTTTATATATAATATATATTCCTTAGGGAAAACAGTCAAATAAGCCCCCCTACTATTCCAAAATAGTCAATTAAACCCCCCAACTAAAAAAACACCCAATCAAACCCACAAAATCAAAACAAAATGTCAAATTGGCTTTTTAGCAGGTGACCTCCCAGTTCCCAGTAAACTGCCCACATGTCATGTGAGGTGGCTTTTAAAAAAAATCCTCTTTCTTTTTCTTTCTCTTTCTCTTTTTTTCCCATCACCTTTTCTTTTCCTTCTCTTGGTTACTTTCTTTCACACATCAGGTCAGCAACGCAGCTGTGCAGGTGTTCATTCTTCCTCGCAACTCACAGCTCCACTTCTTGCCTCTACAGTCCACAGGCGTTGCAGACAATCTCTGGTTCTATCATGAAGACGGTGAATGGTGGAGGCGGTGAACAGCGTTGGAGATGAGCCCGCGTTTGACTTTCACTATCGCCGGAGAGGAGTGCTCCCACACTCCCCCAGGGTTGCTTGTTGGACGGTCTCTGGCACAGATCTGATCCGCCGATGCATCTTAACACCTGCTGCTCATCGGTGGTCTTCATCAATGGGAAAAGAGAAAGAGATAAAGAAAGAAAGAAACCGCAGCCGGAAATGAGGTGGTTCCGATGTGCATTGGACGGCAGGGGCACGGATTTGGTCACCAACTTGCTGCTGCCATCTTCATAGCCGCTAGTTATCACCTGGGGGTCTTCTTCAATGGCGAAAGACAGACAAAGACAGGGAAAAAAGAAAAGTAGGTGGGAAACAGAAAAAAAAAAAAAGGAAAATTAAATTTAAAAGCCACATATTAGAGTTCACTGGGTAACTCGAAGCTTACAGGCTAAAAGGCTAATTTGAGATATATATTTTTTGAGTTTGTGGGTTTAATTGGGTGTTTTTTTAGTTGAGGGGTTTAATTGACTTTTTTGGGGTAGTAGGGGGGCTTATTTGACAGTTTTCCCTATTCCTTACGATGATAAACAGAGCATATAAGCCAACTGGACAGAGAAAATATAGAGAAATACCTAAGAACCTGAACATAATAGTATACATGTGCATTCTACAACCTTAATGATATTTGAAAAGGTTTAAATAGTTGAATAGGAATATCCAACTATTATGTCAAACAGTGTCATTTCCAAGAAAAATCCATAATTCATACATCTGCTTAAAAACAGATAATGCTGGTTTTGTGGTTAACTGGTTATCATGTGTATGACTAAAAAATTGGCAAAACAATATTACTGTGGCACAAACAGATTCCCAACTTCTTGGAGGCACCCTAGAGTTATCTCTGGCAATAACAACACGATTACTATTGGAAAAACCATGTTCCCAACTTCTTGGTAGTTGTAGCGCCCTACATTTTCATCTTAGTAATCTTACAAAAAACATTACTATGAGTTTATGTTAATACTCATATTAGCCACAGAAAGCAGAATTGATTTGGACTTCATATTTGAAACAACAAAGAGTACCAAATTACCATTTTTCCCTAGCATAGAAGCAGTGGAGAATGGCATAATCTACGAGAAAAATGGTGTAGCCATTGACTTATCAGCTAAGAATATCACTGCCCTAAAAATAGAAGAAAACAGGTTGCATATCACTAAAATAGAATTGATATCTTCTCAGTCTTCTTTTAAGGGTGAATTAGTCTGATTTAGAAAGAAAAAACAATGAATTAGTCCTTTTCAGGAAATATTGAAAAACATGTGGACTTGTTTGAGGAAATGTGTATGTATAGTCCTCCTGTTTATGGAACCTTCCCTAAATATTATGTGGAAACCCTACATCACAGGACATAATTCGTCCAGCAGGTAGAAGATGGAGTCTCCAGAAGTTAAAGTGAGCTATAAATATTAAATTAGCAATTATCCGTACTAATTTATCCACAAGTTATTTCATGTCCATATTTAGGAAAAAACATTCAAAAAAATATGAAAATGAATTCAGCGGTGAAGGATCATAACCCAAGGCCCCTTTTCAGATCCTGTAGTGCTGGTAGCTAAGTAGCTAACCTTATTAACAAACACAATTACTTTGTAAAGGATAAAAAAAATCGAAGGTTCAATAAGGATACGATAGAAACGAAATAGAGCGTAAAATTAAGAGCAGGAATAAATTGAATTCAAGCAGAAGACCTCTTTGGAATGATGGAGACACTCGAGATAGTCTTCTCGGAGAAGAGTGCAGTCCTTAGGCTCCCGGCAAGTGGACATACATTCACTGAAATCCATCCAGAAATCATAGCAGCGGCCCTTGTTCCCCGAGATTCCCCAACCAGACGCCATTGAATCAGTGATTTGATCCCAGATGAAGAAATTTGATCCCAGTGAATCAGTGATGGCGTCCAAGTAGAGAGACCAACTGATGATGGATTGATGGTCCTAATGAAATTTAATGGGCCGGGCTTTTAGAACCTCCTAAAGCCCAAATTTTATGGAACTCGGTTGGCCCTTACCAATGGGAGTATTTCCTTAAAATATTTAGGGCTAAATAGCTATATAGCATTTATAAACAAGAGAAGTTCAATTAATAGCCTATCTTTTGATAATTTAAATACATAGCATATTTGACTGGATAAACTAATAAGCACCGGAGTATTTTGTTAAGAACATTAAATGCGTATCACATTTTTAGGAGATTTTCTTCCTTTCATTTTAATCTAAGAGGCTATATGTTTTATTTATATAAATACATGACATTAATTCACTACACCTATTTAAACTTGTATATACACCCAATTAAATGGATCCATGTTTCGAGTTTGTATGAAGTTTGACTTTAAGGCTCTGTTTGCAATCACTTAATTTAAGTGCTTGTGGTTTTTTTTTAAGAAAAAAGCATTTACTTTATCAAACACTACCAATTTTTACTTTCTCGACTTTCGGGTGGAATCTACTTTATACTTTTTCTATTACACAAAAAGCACTTATTTTACCAAACACTGTCAACTTTTATTACTAATCATTTTTTCCCAAAAAGTGCTTTTATTTAAACACAAGCACTTGCAAACAAATAAGAGTTTAAGTCAGTAAAAAATACATGTATATTGTTCCTCTTGTTTGTAATGTTTTATGAAACACCACAGTAAAATGGAACATTATCTTTAGGAGGAACAATATACATGTATTTTGTCAGTAAAAAATACATGTATATTGTTCCTCTCGTTTGTAATGTTTTATAAAACACCACAGTAAAATGGAACATTATCTTTAGGAGGATCGAGTATTTTTCTAACATTGTTTTTTTTTTTGGAAAAGGGTGAAATAAAGCTTTCTACTATTATAAAATCGTCACATAAGGTTATGTGGTCATTAAAGTGTCACATAAATAAGTTTACTTATAAAAACAATTGAATGAAGCTCTGTTTGCAACCACTTGTGCTTAAATAAAAGCACTTTTTGGGAAAAAGTGATTAGTAGTAAAAGTTGGTAGTGTCTGATAAAACAAATGCTTTTTGTGTAATAGAAAAAGTAAAAAGTAGATTCTACACGAAAACCGAGGAAGTAAAAGTTGATAGTGTTTGGGAAAATAAGTGTTTTTTTCTTAAAAAAAAACCAAAATCACTTTTTTTAATTGATTGCAAACAAACCCTGAGTCAAATGACCTTTTGACAACCTCGTAATCTCGATTTTAGCGTACGTCTGACTATCTTTTTAAAATAAATTATATGATTAACGTGAAATATTTAGTTATAATTGACTTAAATACAAGATAAAATTAATGACATGTTAGCTAAAGTCGTGATTAAGATGTTGTCAATGGATCATCAGGACTCATCAGATTACTTTTTATAAGTAGATATATTAATATAACATTTTGTGAGTACATAATTTTATGTGATGATTCTGTAATTGTAGAAAGTCTTATTTGACCCTTTTCTCCTTTTTTTTTAAATAACATTGTAATTATTAGTTACGAAGCTTTATCACTTGAAAGTTGAAACATTTTCAGTGTGAAACTTCTCCGAAACTTCTAAGATTAAACCTTACACTATTTCGAAACATCAGAGGAATTTTAGTACTCCCTCCGTCCCAGAATTAACTTCGGTTTTGACTGGGCACGGAGATTAAGAAAGTGGGAAATGTGTGGTGGAGAGTCGTGCAGAGGAGAGAGAAATGCGTAAGAATGGTTGTGAACCACAAATCCTTTGCTAAAAAGGGAAAGAGGAGATAAATTTGGGACGAACCAAAAAGGAAAGAATGAAGATAATTATGGGACGGAGGGAGTATTTGAATTAACATTATTATTTATTAATGTTAAAATTAGTAAAATTTGAAATATTTAAGACTAAGATTAAAATAAAGGGTCCACATTCCACCTATTAATGTACTAGGAGCAAGCACTGACCAGATCCAGACATATTGTTTCCTACTTCCTAGCCTCCTAGGGACCGTTCTGATAAATAAATTGAAAAGAAAACGAAGTTAAAATCCTGTTTTAGAAGAACCAGAACCGTTTTGGACCAGTTTTTTGGGTATCAGTTGCACTTCAGAGTTCAGATCTGAAAGCATGCCTGTTTTAAGGAGTTCTATTTTGTTCACCCCTTCGTGGAGGGTGAACATCACCCCCTCCCTCCAACACATGACACTTGGCAAGACTTTTAAATTTTGCAAGTGTAATGCCAAGTGTCATGTATTGGAGGGAGAGGGTGATGTTCACCCTCCATGAAGGGAGTGAACAAAATAGAACTCTGTTTTAAGTCCTACATTTCCACCCAATTCAGGCTAGGGTCAACCATGTTCCGGCTTCGAAGAAAAGTCATGCAAATTTTCATTCTTGTGGTTTAACAAATTTAGGACACAAAAATTGACATAATTTGAACTAAGAACATAGTTGAGCTACAGAAACTAATCAAAACATTTGAAGGCATTGATGCTGATTTGCAAACAAGCTATTCTCAATCTTCCTCAATTTCTTGTTCGTCCTCTTCCTCTTCATCTACTTCTTCCTCTTCCTCATCTCCACTTTCTTG